>PVLD010013039.1:0-57676 GCA_004027595.1 Dinomys branickii | reverse complement strand
AGGAGCTGAAGCCGTTCTTCCCTCCGCACTCGCTCTCTCGACTGGTCGTCTTCTTCCCGAAAGTCCTCATTTCTGTCTTCATATTGCTATATTTCATTGTTTGGGTGGTAATCCTCTGGGAGGTTCTCTCTCTGCTGCCTACCCGGTCGCCATCTTCCCGGAAGTCTGAGGTTATCAATTTGTAAAGCAACAACCATTGTTGATTCCCTGTCACCTTGTCTGTAGATCAGTTTTGATTGTATTATTCTTATACTACTTTGTGTCTGTTTGTTAATATGTCTTTGTTCTTTTACTTTTAAAATAATAATAAAAAAGTCATAATCAAAAATATCACAGAAATATAATTAAATACATATTTATCACTTGTGAAAAACCTCAAACAAGGCTACAGTTTTTCCATTATTTTTCTTTGGTTTCTGAGTCCTAATTTTTCCCTTCAACCCGCATGTCTAATTTGACTTCTGCCACATCAAGTTAAATCTCACTTTCTACCACTGTAGCAAATCAAAGCATATTTATAGATAAAAGTACCTTACAAATACTGGAGTCTCTGTCAGGTATTGTGAAGTGAGATTGAAAACCATAGTGAATGTTTCAATATTTAATTACAGTAAAAACACATCTTTCTTTCCCTGTCTCCCCTTCTTTGAATACACTTGTCTCATCATTCCTGCTACTTTCTGAAGCAATTCTGGAAGTGCTCTTTCATGAGTGTCTTTAGTTTCGCTGCTGTTGCAGCCTCAATGTCCTGGATTAATTAAAAACCTTTACCATCATGCTCATGCTTACTTTGGGGGAGAGCCTGAAGCATGTGGTCAGATCTGGTGAATAAGGTGGGTGAAGGCATGCTGTAGTCATTTTATAAAAGACATGCACAAGAGGACACTTCCAGAACTTACTCAGAAAGTGGAAAGAATGATAGGCTAAGTGTGTTCCAAGTCAGGGAATGTATTTTGAGGGGAGCTAAACGCAATGTGTCTGTTATGGGAATATTTTTAATTTTCACTATGAATGTGCCCCAGGAGATGGAATTGACCATATGTTCACTCAGCTGATCAACTTCAGTTTCCTGATTTGTTTTTGTTTTTACCCTGGGATTCCTACCATATCAGGATATCCCAGGTAGAAACTTGTGTTGGTTTGAGAGTCTGTCTTTCATTCGTGCTGAGTAATGAGAGACTGGTTCTTCTGCCAACTATAGGTCAGTATGTCAGTTAGTTGACGACCTCCCTGAGAGCAAACATTGAGGGCTTTGTGGGGAGCTGGGGAGAGCGCCTGTCACAGGGCCTACAGGCCACTGGTCGTATCCCACACATCCTGTGTGGTTTCCTGAAGATCCTCACACGGAGTGAACTCATGATTTCCCTCTGGCTCACCAGGCTGTGGTATGCAGTTTAGTCTTGTGATTTAACAGAACTTTGTGAAGATAAAGATAAAATGGACTAAAATTCAGACATATGTCTCTTAGAGAAGCTTTGTTTTTGATGGCTTTTGGTAACTTCTGAGAACCAACCACATTTTATTAAAACTGTAAGCTCTAAACATTGCTAGAAGGTGCTGTTAACCTATCTTGTCATTATGAAATGAAACAAGATAGTTTCCATGAGTAAATACTTTGATTTTTTGTATGTTCTGTGTCTTATAAACCTGGAGCCCTTCATACTTCCTACCACAGAGTACAAGCGCAAGAAAAATTTGCAGATATTGATTAGACTTATTAATACAAGAAAATGCTCACAACAGTAAAGTATATAAAGGGATTTCTAGAAAATAAATAGCAAAATATTTCAATATAAATATCTACCTTAACCTCTTCTAGGAGACCTTTATTTGCAAGTGCAAATATCTAAGACAATTTCCTGTATCTCTTTTCTTAAGAAAAGTACACTATAATTTTGGTTCTTCGGTTCCTAAATTGATAATTACATAGATTTACATAGAAGGCACATTTAATATAGTCAAATTGTTTCTAATGAGGCATAATTGTGTAAAAGGGTTTCAGACTTTGCATTATTGCTTGTTAGCACAATTAACAGATATTAATGGCTAAAATGTCTTAGTAACAGTGCTCATGATTCTAAAAGAGATCTGATTCCAAAGCTAGCAAGAAATAAATATTAGTTAGGAAGTAGAATGAGGAATGGACTTAATGGAGAGAAAACATTAAGTAGAAAAATCACAAAATTACTTCAAAATTTTTGTATAAATATATTTAAGTATGCAAAGCATACATTTGAGCATAATTCAAAAGGTACCAAAATCATGTCATCTAAACTGTGACAAAAAAAAAATAAAAAAATAAAAATAAATAAACTGTGACCCTGAGCCCCTCCAATTTTTGTCCAGGATACAATTACTGTTATTTCTGTCTCACAGCCCTTCCTGATATATTGAACTCAACAGAATTACTTTTTAATTTTTTATTTAAAAATTAATTATTTTGATTATACAGCAAATTATGCACTTTAAAAAGGGGGGATTTGACTTTCAACATTTTAGAAGATGTGTTTGAAAATATCAAAGCAAAGAAAATGACAGAATTACTATCTTCTAGTCCTAAAAGTTCAAACTGTAATCTGTACATCACTATGCATAGGCAGGGCTATTTTTGGGTCTCTTGTCTCATTTTTTCTGTCCATGTACCCTGTAGTCTAGGATCACACTGGCTACATGCTTCCTAATTAAACACTTAAGTGCTTAATTTTGAAAATGTGATATTTTCTCAATTTTCTAAATATGCCCCCTAAAATATGTATTAACCTCTTATAAGTAAATCTGTAAATGGTCAAATAATAATTTAAAAATAATTTATCAACATTTACTACTCCCATATTGGGGATCCTATATAAGGTTTTTTAAAATTTGTTAAAATTTCAAATGTGATACAGAAATAGTCCAATTATTTATGCTAATCCAAGGCACATATACACATAGCTTTAGTTACAATACTACCTTCCTTAAATTCATTTCAGTCCTCACTTTTCTCATCATTCTATGATCATTATGGTTCATACTGCATCTGCCACTCAAGTCATAGGTACTCATTAATTCTGAACTTGGATATATCAAAAGAAGGGTACACAAGGCCAACAGTCTGGTTTATTTGGGATAAATATTGTACTGTTAGACAATTCCCTATGATACTTAGATCTTGTATGTGTTAAACTGAAAATACTCACCTTCCTAAGGGGAGACACACACACACACACACACACACACACACACACACACAGTTGGGTATACTAGAAAAAAATATTTATTATATTGTTTCCTCCTACACTATATTAAGGCCACTTCAAATCACAACTCCTCTGAACCTGTGAGCCTATACTATCTATGCCTTCTACATAACACAATGTGTGGAAAGGGCAAATAAGCACACTTAAAAGCAATTTGAAAGTTTAAAGTAAGCTACGTCATGTCTGTTACATTAATGCCACCTTCATGCAACCACAGGTAGAAGCAGAGTTGACATCACAGACAAACCCCTTCTTCAAACATATGAGAAGGCTGAGCCTTGGCAAAGGGGAAATAATGCACTGCAGGTTGCAGACATGGTCAAGGGCAAAGGCTTGTCCCAGCCCGCCCTGACCCTTGTGGGCTCCTCAGCCTCACCTAAAGCCAGTGTATTGAGAGTAGGTTCCTCAGCGGGCTCAGGCCACTGCCTATCTTATCCAACCCTCTTCTGGTCCCTGCTTTCATCCAGTCCTGTGGTTTAAATCTCTCTCCAATCCCTTCTCATACACACAGGCATGCACACACACACATACACACACACCATTGTCCTTATTTTTCATGACACAGCAACACGCTCTGTTGATTCCCCACATTAGAGCTACAGAAAGGACCTCCTCCCTACGCAAAGTGGAACGAAGTGAGGACTCACTCAGCCCAGACAATGCTTCTCCTATGTCTTCATTCTCCCAAAGCACATCCCCAGAATATAAGTCCACCTCAGAAAAGCTCAACATACAACACCCAGAAACCAACCTAAGGCCTTATACATGGAAAGTGCATCGTGAACAGATGTTGCACTGACTTGAATGAAGAAAACGACTCCTCCCCCATTTACCTATTGTGTGTATACATTGCAAAAATGATGGAATAGAGGTGAAAAGATAGTTCTACGCTGGAAAAAATACGCTAGGGCACCCTACCAGGGAAAGGTAGGTAAGAATGTCCCTCCTTGGGCACAGGCTCACCAAGTGAGACAGTGTCTTTCAGGGAGGCCCCCTCCTCCTCTAAGAGGGAACTTGGCCTTCCTTGAGGGCAGTGGTTTCCCCAGAAGCCCCTAAACCAGCACTGTCTATCCCATTTATCTCAGTGCTCAGGGCTGGTTCGGGGATCTTTTAGCTATCTTCTGCCACTCCGTGACTTACTCAATCTTAGCAAAAGCACAGACACAAAATCTCCCTGCCCCTTTGCTCAGCTTCCTGCCCTCCCTGTAGCTGGGGTCTTCAGCCTTCCTGGTCATGGAGCCCTTTGGCCTCAGGCTGATGGTCCTTCCGACTTCACTGGGACTTTAGGGTCTGACCTGAAAGATCCCCGCAGGGTCTAATCTCTACCGTTCCTTTGCTTCCTCAGTAACAAGTGTCCTGTTTTTCTACAACTTGTCTAATCATCCCGTGCATACGCCAAGCTCTGCAATCTTCTACTCCCTGGGCCATTCTTGGACTTTTCTTCTCCGTGCGTTTCTCCTTCCTCTTCACCACCAGCCCCCTCTCAGATCTGAGCGCCCCACTGTGCGGACCCCTCCCTTTCTCCTCACACAGGGCAGAGCCCACTCCCTTTTCTGCCCCCACTTCAGGCCTACCACTGACTTCCCGTGCTCGCTAGCACAGCCCTCCAGCCCGTCACCCCTCTCCTCCCCTCACACCCAATCTCAAACCTGCAGTGAGGCAAGCCCTCACTCTTTGCTTCCACACCTGGCTGCTGAGTAGTGTGCTCAAAATCACAAAATCGTGTCCACTGGTGCCCTAGAGCTCAGGATCTCTACCCATGTCCTGGGCAGTTCCTCATCATGTCCCCTGCAGGGTCCTCCTCCTTGGATCTGACGTCACCACTCCACTCAAGCCCTTGACCAACCAAGCTCCCTCTTTCTTTGAAGTTTACTCCCCCTCCTCCTTTCCCATTTTCCTGTTACACACCTATTAATGCCCTCTTCACATTCTGCTTTGCTACCCTCAGATGCTTTTGTGAAAAACTAGGAAGACAAGGGTAAAGAATAAAATGAATACATTAAAACGTTTATTCACGTGGAGCTAGCCTTACTCATACAGCAATTTAGAAAGTTTTCAGCACCACACTGTATCATCTATGTAGGGAGGTCCGAGAAGGAGCGTTTGTGTTTTTCCTGGCTGCCCTCATTAAGGATCAGAGTGGGTACCTCTCATACCCCCGAGCTTTTGTACCTCATCCGGGCACTTTCCCTCGCGGCCCTTAGCACTCTCAGGAACTCCATTGTGTGTGAGCTAGATGGACACTAAAGAGTGTGCTGCAGCTCATTATTGACAAATGACTAGCTCTGAAAGGCCTGGGGCTCACGGGAGGGGCGGGGACAAGGAGAGAAGGCGGAGGCCACGCTGTGGTGCTCTCTCTTACCGCATGACAAAATTTGCTGCATCTATTTGCCGGCCACAGCCACTCTTCTTCAGAATCCCACCATTTCCCACCACCGCGCATTTCTTCAATGGCAGCTGGAAGGGGGTTGCCTAGCAACAGAAAACAAGGCGGGTTTTCACTGCAAAGAACACACAACCTCACAAAAATCATTGTTTACAGCAGACCCTTTGGAGGAAGTCGAATGAAGGCTGGGCCAGGCAAAAAGAAAGATGCCAAGGCCATGTGGAAAGAAAGATGCCAAGAAGTCCGTCAGGAGTAAACTAGCCTGTTCCTTTGAAATTAAAAAGGCAAAACAAAAACTCCCCTGAAGCGCATTTAAATGTCTTTTTCCTCTGTGTCAAATTGGCCAAGCACATAGTAGAGGGTGTTTGCTAGGGAAAAGAAAACAAAATCTAAACTAAGCACAGAATTATTTTTAAAGGCATTACACTAGGAACAAACTCAAATGAATTCTAGTCCCCTATTTGATTGCAATTTCTTCCACTCATGCTATCAGTCATTCACTGCACAGAGGTCTCTGGGTATTTCCTGTGCTGCTGGGGACATATGCAAGGAAACAGAAGTCGCAGTCTCAGAACTCATAACTTAGATATGAGCAGAGGAGGGATGACAGCAGGGCTGAAATGCTGAAGTTCTGCCGAAGAAATGCGCGCCACTGCCAAGGGGAGCTCACAGAGGCGCAGGAAGGCACCTTGGCCTGGCTCCATAGGGAAAGCTTTCTCACTTGGGCTAGACGTCGTCAAAGAAGTAGGCTGTTTCCCGGCAGAGAAGGCCGCATAAGCAAAGACACAGAAGGATTTGCTGAGGGCAAATGCTGTGTTTATGAGCATATGAGCACTTTTGTACAGTTCTGTGCAGAAGTCAAGGGGCACGTAGGGGCAATGGACGAGTTGAGCCAGACAGCATGTGACTCTCTGCAAACATTAAACTGGACTGTGAAGAAAATGTTCAGTGTCCCTGAGTGTGCCCTGGAGTGCTATTTATAGTACGAGGGAATATGAAAACCCAGCACTAACACCTGGAAGTAAAATGCCTCATTTGGCCTCTTCTAGCTGAATCAGCAAGAACTGCTGGCTACAGAATTTCCTGGTTGCTGAAGCACCCAGCTGCTGGCATTCTTTGAGGGAAACCTTACATATATATAAATGGTTCAGAAAAAAAAAACAGTATTGATATTAAACAGGCTGAGCTGGATGAATTTCAAGCAAATGATATGGACTACACAAATGAATAAATGGGATTGATACATGGAATTTCATGAGAAGGTCTTCACAAAGGAATGAAGGAATTAAATGAGTAAAAAAATTTCAGGAGTCTCTGCATTCATTGCTAGTGGAGGTGGGCACTTAATCAGCCTAAGAAGATTTTATTCTCTTGATTTCTAGTATGTAAGAGGAACAGTCACAGCTATGGAAATGTTCTTGACAAAGATGCAATATTTAGAGCACAAAGCCTAAGCATCTGCAAGCAGAACATCTGGAATTCCCCGTGTTAGTAGAGCAGAGATGGTCACTCCCGTACTTTGGGCAGAATACACAGAAGAGGGCAAACCGCGGGATAGATTCAGAATGATATGTGGCATTTTTCTCAGGCACCCCTGAGAGAAGGGTTTGGGAACACCAGAAAAAACATTAGTTAGAATTACAATTTGTTGGAGAATACTGGAGTATTTATAGTCAAGCTGTTTGAATATAGTTGTTTGCATATTCCACAAGTATTTAGCGTCTGCTCTGTGTCAGGCACTGTCCGGGGTGATAAGAACACAAGCTAAAATCACCGTTCCCTCGGAGGTTATATGCTATGGGAGAGCCAGATAAATAAAGATACAGGAGTGTATTGGTCAGCTTGCCTTCACTGAAATGAAACACCTGATAGCCGCAGCTTAAAAGCGAGGTTTATTGTAGCTCACAGTGGCAGGTCATGGTGGGCTGGCTTCGAGGAAGGAACGCGGTGGAAAGGTATGGCAAAGCAAAGCTGCTCAACTCACGGCATCTGGAAAGCGAAGAGCAGAGGAAGATCCAGAAAGCAACAGACCAAGGGAACCCAAGGTCACAACCCTGCAGCCCATCCAGACACACCCAGAAGTGTGCTTCACTACTCCCCAAGGTGGCTCCCAAGCCAGGCAAATTGACAATCAAATGAGCCATCACAACAGGGGCTATGCAGAGGATCAAAGCCTGCTTTGAGAGAGGAATTGTCATTTGAATAGAACATTATGGGAGGAGCTCACAGGCTACCTGGGAATGTATCCCAGCAGGAGATACATGAGCCATTCAGGTACTTGTGGAAACAACTGATGCATAGGCCTTGAGGTGGGAACATTTCTGCGATGGGAAAGGGAGAGCAGATATCCTGTGGTGTCTGAAAATGAGTCAGTGTGGGAGAAGTAGAAGTAGGTAGACCGGCAACAAACTCGGTATGGTTTTGTAAGGTATGGGAAAAACTTCAGCTTTTATTGTAAAATGAGACTCAAGTCAAGCTGGGGGGGGTATGAAGAGCAGTGACATTACAACCTACGTTTGAGTGAAGAGGCTGTAAGATGTCAGCAGCACAAAAAGAAACCAGTGAGGAGTCTCTTGTAATAATCCAGGTTGGAGATTTTGATCGCTTAGACCTGCTCTGTACTGGGACTGTGAGAAGTAGCGAGATTTTGAGGATGCCCTGGAGGAAGAAGAGACCTAACTTGCTCATCTGGTAGAAATGGGGTAAAGGAAAAGGAAAGGAATTGGGGATGATACCCAAAGCTTTGGTTCAAGCACCTGTAAAGATGGATTTGTCATTTCCTAAGATAGGGAGGATCATGGGAGGATCGGGTTTGGGGCAGTGATTTGAAACTCAGCTGTGACTACATCAACTGTGTGATGGCCATTCTGACACACAAGTGGGGATGTCAATTAGGCAACTGAGCGGGCAGTCAGTGAACTGGTCTTTCCTGGAGAAAGTTGACAGTGATCAGCATAGCTATTTAAAGTCAGAAGACTAGCTGGAGAGTTAGTATAGACAGAAAAGAGATTTAAGAAAGGCTAGAGTTTAAAAAAAAAAAAGGAAAGAAGGAAGGGAAATTTGCATCAAATACTGTTAATAGATTAGGTACAACAGCTTAAGATTGCCACTGGAGTTAGCAACACAGGGGTTGCTGGTAACCTTAACAAGAATCTGGCTTAGAATTAAGGACAAAAGCCTGCTCTGAGTTCATGGAGTTAAACATATACGTATGTGCATAAGTCTTTGGATATAGTTGATTTGAAAATGTTGATTCATGTGTCCTCAGCTAATATTTAGCTTGATTTATAAAAGCCAACTTAAAACTTCTTTGATTGTTAAAGAGAGGCCCTTAAGTCTCATGCAGTGGTGACTCCAAGAGGGTTTTTGGTTTGTTTTTGTTTTTTATTTAAATTTATTGGTACAATGTAGGTGTACATAATAATCACCTTCATTATAAGGAATTTGAATCTATACGTGATATATCTTGATTCTTCTTTTGTTTTTCCCATTCCTGTACCCTCCTTTCAAACCCCTCCTCCTTTCCTGTTCACAAAGGATTTCAAGTTTTTAGGCAGTAACGTAACAGGCAGACCTGGGAGGCAACAGCACAGACTGGGACAAACATTGCCCCCTAACTCCACAGGGAGGTGAGAGTAGGGGCAGCTGAAACCTTCTCTGAGGTTGGCTTCCTGTCTTTGAAGGGGATATTATTACATGGGAGCGTGTGAGATAATGCATACAAAGCCACTGATATGTTGGGCTACTCAGATTCTTCCTGCCTGTGCTCATTCCTTCCCTTCTTCTAGCAGAATTCATGCACTTAACTGTATCTTAGGAATCAGGAATAATTCTATTCGCAGACAATTTACCTATTACATACACTTACTATTAACAGATCCCCAGAGTCATCAAGCAAAACTCCAGGAATTTAAAAAATAAAAAGGCCATTTCTGACATTTTTCTGATAATATCAAGTTGCTCTTTCCCTCCTTCACTGTGTCAGTTGCTAGCACTTGCACAATATTGCACATTTCAATAAATATTCTCCAGAGAGGAAAACAATTATTTGAGGAAATACTATGGATTTTTGGTGCAGATAAATATTAGTAACTGAGATAATACTGTCATTATTCTCTTTTAGACACAGAATATACAACTTGCCAATGGTCAATGTGCTCCATCATGATTTAGAACAAGGTATTGTACTTTATGGATATAGTATGCCAGAGAAATTTTAGTTATCCACTGTTAAAGAAACATTATGATTTTGATAGTGTTTTCATTAGCACACTGCATGCTGTCTTTTGAAATGTATCTCCCTGTACCCATGCAAGAAAATATCTGGTAGATCTGAGACTGTAGTACTGTAACACTCCTGTCAAACTTAAAAAAAAATATTTCTCTAAGTGAAAAGGCAGATTAAGGCAGATGAGATAGAGTGTAGTGATGAGCGCAAGTATTTTTTTCAACGCTTGCTCAGCTATTAATTCAAGTTATGGGTTTTTTGTCCTATTTTTTCACCCATAACTTTCTTCTGTCAATGGCCAATTTCTCAATAATTGTATTATATTACCCATCAAGAATTCTAATTTTCCAGCCCCCCTCAACCTCTCAGTGATTCTCTGGAAACCAAACTTAGGAAGCTTAATGTTAGGAAGTTTAAAAAAAAAAAAGCAAACAAGAATTAGCCTTTCATGGCTATGACTTGAATGAAGGTGAAAAGACTTGTTAGAGGCTAGAAATCTTTTTCAGAAACAAACTTCAAGGGCAAACTGTGACAATACACCTGGCTGATAATATGACTTCTGAAAGAATGCTATTAAAATCTGAAAAATTTAAACTCTTTTTATGCCTTGAGTAAATAGTACCAGAGCATTCCCCAATCAAGTGAATGAAACATGATCTCCACAATCATCTGCAAAGCCTCCCTTCCTCCTCCTTCCCACATGCAATCCACACAGGGCAACCACTAGGCAAAGAGCTGGTCTCCACGCTCATCCTGACAGCAGTGCCAGCTGAGTCGCTGGCACAGGGCACCCGGTACCCACTCATCTGCCACAATCATAACTAGAAGTCTTGACCAATAACTACACTGCCGCTGTAAGCAAATAAGTTACCCACCATAATCACCAAATGTTTTGGGGTTACAGGTGGTCTTGAAGGGAGGGAGGAAGCAGGAAATGCATGACAGAAAAATGTGAACCACTCAGTAGAAAATGGACTGGATTAAACAAGGTTACGAGGACTATTTTCACAGGCCTGCACTATATTTTATTAAAGAGCATCGCCGATTACAAATTAAGGTACAATGGTGTTTGAAGGAGGCCACCTTTGAGGCATGTCTACAATTTCAAAAATTAGATCATGCATCAATATAAAATCAGAATCTAAGCATAAAGAGTGTGCCATAGGACCACTCAAGGGCAGAACTAGGGATTAGGGATGCTGGCTCTTGTGTCTCTCTATCTAAATTATAAAAATGATCCTTAAATCTGATATCTTTGGGAGCACCAGAAATCTAACAAATTTGGAATCCCAGAGGACACCTGTAAAGATCCTGTTGGTAACAGAACTCTGTTGAAACCAGCTTAAAGCCTGAACACACTTGAACAGGATCTGAGGCTCCAGTGCTCATGAAAGTTGAGTCCTAGATTCAGTCAGATTAAGCACTATAAATAGATGAAAAGTGGTCAAGTTAATATCTTGCACTCCAAAAATTATCTTAGCAACAAACGTGTATTTTTCATGTTCTTTTTCTCTGTGAAGATGGCAATGAAAGAACACATTGCTTTACATTTAACACACAATGTACAAGATATGATGATGATTCTCACCAGAATTCACTGCTTTACTATCGTATTCTTTGCAGCACAGAATATTTTTAAGTATTTGCCATTCTTCTTCCTCTAGGTACCACCTTCTACTATTCCCTCCTTCCCATTCCTTGTTTTGCTGCTCTTATACAGGAGCGTGACGTCATTATTTATGAATAAACATTATTCTACATAATTAGGCTACCAGTTTAGTCTTGGTGGTTTCACTGCACAAGTAACTAGGTGTGACATTCTTTTAGCTGAAAGAGTTCATGCTTTAACAACTGACAACCGTGATAAGAAGACACTGAATATTTAAGCTTTTTCATTATTTCTCCTGATAATACTCCCCTTGCTTCAAAAACACGTATCCCATCATTCCTGCCACCTTCGGAAGCGGTTTAGGAAGTCTTTGGTCATGTGTTTAGTTGTGCTGGCTGTCTCCATGCCCTGAATCGATGCAAAACGCTTACCGTCCATGGTCATTCTGACGTTAAGAAGAGCCAGCAGTTGCTCGGTGAGGAAGGTGGAAGGGGACACACTGTGATCTTTTCGCAAGCCTGCCTCTCTGTTAGGTGGCATGTAGCGGCTGCATTCGTTGATTTTTTTTTTTAAATCACACCTTGTAGACACTCAGAAAAGAGGACTTCCAGAACTGCTTCAGAAGGTTGCAAGACCTATGAGCTAGGCATGCTTGAAGCACGTAGGGGTATTAGGAGGAAGATCAACGGCAATGTGCCTTTCACTGTACTTTTAAAAATTGAAGAACTCACCATATATTTCAATCACACCTTCCACACAGGACAACTGTTGTGTTTTGATTTTGTGCCTCTGTGTGTTTTTTAGTTCAGTGAGCTTTTGTTGTTGCTCATCCATCCTCCTAATCTTCTCCAAACTCCCCTCTCCTTCGTAGGAAGGGGGTGCCCACCTCCCTGATGTGTCTTAAAGCTAGAAAATTTACCCATGCAGTATTCAGAACACCATAAAGCAAGACACTATGAAGAAAAATGAACATCAGTGTTAGATACAGATCTCAAATCACATCAGAAAAGCACAGATTTTGCTTTGCAAGCCTTTGGATTGATCTAAAAAAAAAAAAGAAAAAATCACTATATGCCACCTGCTATGAGTCACCATGCCAAATCTTATGCCCGCCCTTCAAGATGAAAATCTCCAGGGCCAAGAGAACAACAACACACACCTAACTGCACAGCAACCCATGCATTTCTGTGTACCCTCACCTATGGAAGCACATGGACTCCCACACATAATTATGCTTCACCCACACACATAATTTAATTTCTTGCCCATATGTTAATTATGTCCTCAACTAAGGCATCTAAATACACCCCCCTGCCTCACATCTAATTATAGCCCCCTCTTATGAATATAATTACGCCACTCAGCCACCCATCTAATTATGCCCTCCTTGACATATTTAATTGTACTGCCCTGCTCAAGGATCTAATTACATTCTAACCAGTGCATCAATTAAACCCCCAGCCCTCCAACAATATCCCTCAAATGCACCTCTCCTTATCTCTGTATCCAATCACTCCGTTACTTCAACTAAGAATTGGCAAATTCCTACAAGTGAATTCCTCACAAGCATGGCACCCAGCTACCCAGGCAAAATAATAACAAGAGAACAAGAGAAAGCTCAACCCAAGGCAGCTTCAGGCCTTTCCAGTAAGTAAACTAACATGCACTTGGGGTTTTTTTCAGTTATTTAACAAGCCCCTTGGAAATCCAAATTAAAATTTCAGCTGTTTTTTTTACTTTGCATGTGTAAATATTTTTATGATGAAAATATCTAACAACTAGTTCATTTATTCCAGAGAAAAATGCTCCTCATTAGAGATATTTAGTTATTATTAAACCCTTGAGAAAACATTACACAAAACTTTCTCTGGGGATATATATTTCTAAATACTAATTATTGAATATTTGCAGATCCCTACATTCAAGGACACTTACTGTTCTCCAATTTTATGTAAGCAATTTCCCAAAACGCTGCTGCTAAGACTGGTATTCCCCACTCTCCTAGCAAAACCGTGATTTCAAAAAGATAATTTCAGTATTATCATGCTTCCTACACAGCATGCATCTCTGGAAATTGAATATGAATATGTACTAGGTGTTATTGGCCATTTAAAATTTCATACTCATGGCCAGTGATATAGCCCAGTGGCACAAGCGCCTGCCTAGTAAGAGCAAGGTCCTGAGTTCAATTCCCGGTACCCCCAAAATAAATAAAATAAAAGTTGCATCAATATTAAAATTTCTTACTCAATTGATTAAAAAATACCTAAGCAGTCCAGACAGCATTTTGCATATTTCCCATATAATCTGTTGTCTAGGACATACAAACCCATACAGCTCCATTTTATGCCACCTTTGATTATATTTATCAAACATTTCAAAATCAGTTCCCAGTTCATTGAAATTTATTATTGCTGTCATTTCTGACTCATGAATGCCAAAGCAGTAAAAAAGATTATGTCTATACTACATCAAAAGTTGGCTACATTTCCAAAATCCTCAAAGCTAAAATGGAATTTTATCATGGTGGAGTGGTAAAAGAGTATGAAAAATCACTTACATCTCAAAGGTAAGGGCAGAAAACAGAAGCAACAGCAGAAAAAAACTGAGCCTCACACCATTGCTAGTCCTTGTATTTGTGCTTCCTTCATTGGAAATACCACTGAAAGATTCTTTTTCTCTAAATATAGAAAGGTCTTCTTCCTGTCATTGAACATCAGCCCTGAACCCTGCCTTCCTGCATCTGAATCTTGGCTTTAATGTTTCCTATAGGATCATGGGCCAGTTAACCACGGTCCTTAGGTCTCTGTAATAATGGCACCCACTCCATACAATCCTTGTGAGGCTATGGATGGCAAAAAGTAAGTGATCAATGACTGCCATTTTTGTTTTTAATGGACCAGAATACTCTCATGACACAGACTAGAAATCCTGGAGTCATTTTTGCTCAATTCTTTCTTCAGACCGTCCTAATACCTACCTGTGCAGAGGTGTTTATATTCTTCAGCTCCTTGTCTTTATTATAAATACGGAAAGAAAAATGCCTTCTTAATTCTGGTTACTTATGACTTCTGGTAGCTTCCAGCTCTTGCCCTTCCTCAAGGCTTCATTCTTATTCAAATTCTTCTTAAGCAAAGTCTGGTACAAACCACTCACCTACTAAAACTTATGCCAACTTTTCCCCTGCCTACAGACAAAACATTTGGGATCTTCACTAAAGGGTGCAAACCCACCAACACCCTCAACATCCCATTCATTCTTTTCTGCCACCCCATTATCTACATATATACCCAATATCCCCTGTATACCTTCTATCTTCCCTGTGGTTACTCTCACACATCCTGAATTTCTTTTCTCTCTACCTTTATTGAAGCTGCTACCTCCTCTTCCTCCCTCTCTTCCCTACTGTTATGTACCCACCAAATTATTTTCCAACCTTTGGAATCTGTGAAATTTCTGCAGGTATTGTTCACAATAAGATCCCCTACAAGTTCAAAGGGGTGCTTAACAAGAGAAGCAAATCAGAAGCGCATTAGAATTCATTTATGCTCAATGAGTCATGAGAATTACGTATTAAAGCTGTGCACAATGGCTTGTAAATAGAGGCGGAATTGAATCAAATCACTTCTTTAATACTTCAGTGATTTTCAAACTCATTACTGCTATTGTCACATTTTGTGTGGAAATGTATCTGTTCATATTTCTCAAACAAGGTGGTATGCAAAAAGCCCTCATAAACCCCCAAAATAGAAAAACAAAAGACAATACTCTTTGTGGTAGAGATGGTTGGTTGCTCCTCTTTGAACTTTTATTTTTGGAAATGGCACCTAGACACCTCAAGGAATTTGATGGAGCAAAAAATCCTTCAATCCAATCAAACCCTACTCCCCCCCAAAAAATTAAAACTACAAATATCAAGTGAATTTCAATTAAGGCCACATGGCAATTATGTGGTGTCAACCAACCATATACCCGTCCCTACACCAAGTACTGGGTCAAAAAACCTGACATCCAGTTCAGTGTTTGTTCCAATAAATGGTGGTATAAAGCTGTGCACGATGGCACATACTTGGAATCCCAGCACTCTGGGAGGCTGAAGTAGGAGAATCATATGTTTAAACTCAGCCTGAGCCAAAATAAAAAAGGGTTGGGGTTTAGCTCAGGGCAGGGTC
Source organism: Dinomys branickii (assembly GCA_004027595.1). Classification (NCBI taxonomy): domain Eukaryota; kingdom Metazoa; phylum Chordata; class Mammalia; order Rodentia; family Dinomyidae; genus Dinomys; species Dinomys branickii. Next base: position 42,042 of record PVLD010013039.1, on the reverse strand, counting down.
TTTGAGTGCAGTCCCTAGTATGACAAAAAAAAAAAAAAAGAAATGATGGTGTGAATTGAGATATCCATTTTATTTTCAACTATAAATAGTGAGTAATTACTCAGTAGAGTCATTTAGCATTAGCAGCAGATTGCTAGGCTGTTAATCCAATTTAACTGATTAGGCAACCCAACTAGGAGGACTAGATCAATTGCCTGCTAATTAGCTATATGCATTTTTAAAAAAGCAAGCCTGAGACTGGCTGTCTCATCTGTAACTATTTCTTTCCATTAAATAATAAAGAAATCAGACAAAGACTATTCTTTTGGGAACTAATACTGCTGTCGCTGTGGGTGATGCTGCCCCTACCTTTACCTCCCTAACTCTAAGAAAAGCATCTGTTGCCCTTTCTTTCTGAGGAAAGCAAAAGAAGTTGATTCCAGAGCATTTCTTTATTCCCATGATGATTCCCTCAGGTATATCCAAGAACTCCTGTAAGTCTCTAATCAGTAGAACTGTGTAACCTCTAAATTTCCCACTCCCACACCTTTATTATTTCTACCATCTTGACCATCTTCTCTCTTTTCATAGTGTGGCTTAGGGTGGAATCACCCGAGGATGTGCATTAAAGATGTGTACTCTTGGTCCATGTCAGCACTCCTAAAATAGAATCCCTGGGTAGAGCTTAGAAATCTGAAGTTCTCCACACAATTCATGTGCAGAATTAAGACTGTGACCCCCGCCCATCCCAAGGTCCTGCTAACTCTCACATACAGTCTAAAGTCTCCTGGGTGTGGCATCTACATCCCACTCAACCCCCACAGAATCCCTACAGCACTTACAGCCAGTCCTATAACAAGATACTCTAGGTGCTTGGCACTAGGTATCATCTTACTGGCTGCAGGTCTGACAGTGGCTGTGGTTTGGGAAGGTGTAAGGATGTCCTGCAAGCATTCATGTATTACACGCTCGGTGTTCAGAGTAGAGATGTTGGCAGATAGAACCTTCAAGAGGCAGGACTAATGGGAGAGTCTTAAGTCAACTGTGGTCACTACCTTTGGAAGATAACGTGGAACATCAGTCTCTGGTTTCTTGTTTTATGAGGAGATCTTGTCCTCACACTTTCACTCCTACTACAGAGGTGATACAGCTAACAGGGTTCTTGCCATTTGGGCCAACCACACCATGAGTCTCTAAAACTGTGAGCTAAACTATCTTCTTTTCTTTATAAAGTTAACCTACCTGGAGTATTTCATTATAGTAACAGAAAACAAGAGAAATCTAACATCCATTTTCCAAAAGGAGAGAAACTTACAACTCCTAACGTTCTCACAGCCTACCACAGTAGGTACATAGAGGTTTCCATTGACTGATTGGTGGATTTAACCCATATGTCTCCCTGTGGCCACTTCGAAAAATTCCAGGAACTTGCCTAGGTAAATGAAACACATTGATCTACTCTTTCAGACCACTGATATAAAAGTTAAGGAAACTGCTGAATGATACACAGTTGACCTCATTGGATTTTTTTTTTAGAATCTAGCATATAGGAAATGAAAAATTAAATGCTTCCATGAGGCAGGTAGATAAAATAAATGAAAGGTGTGTGCAATAGGGACTGCTAGGGATTGTGGCAAATGGGTCAGGCGCGGCTCATACCTTCTTGGATGTAAGACTGGCATCTACTTGATATTGCTTGTTTTTTCTTCCAAATGATACTAAAAAATCTAAATTTTAATGTGAAATCTCATAGTTTTAAAATGTTGGCATTCGTTCAAATGATTTTTCAAAAACAAAGTCCATCTGAAAAGCTCACATGAGTTGCTGATAGCCAGTTTGCATATTCTGTCTAGAACCCAGGCAGGGCCATACAGACTCACACTTATTCAATGAGTGGGTGGTCAGAGATGAGTATGAACCTTAAGTTAATTAGAAAAAAATGAAAGACAATACCTGTTTTAGGGAACTTTTAGCCAAAGATCTGGGAAGATTCCCTTCCTCTTTCCAGCTTCAAATAAAATAAGTTTTTCTATAAAACAATTAGTAAAAAAAAAATCAGGATTATCAATGAGAAAGAAAATTTCAAAGGGGTTCTTCAAAAGTCTCCCTAAATTCTGTCCCGAATAACACCAAGTTATACATTGGATACCAGCTACAATGATGTCTCAGTCTCTCTTGCTGAGGCCTCTCATGCTTCTTTTCTAATCCAAATGGAATCATCTTATCCATACAGTTTCAACACACACGTTCACTTAACCAGACATTATGAATATCTCTCCATCATGGGATCAGCATGGAGTCCAACTGTATGGGTGGTTCCTAATTTAACCAATGAATGGAAATCTTTCACTGTGACAAACAACACTATTATACTTATTTTTGAACTGTGGCACAACCAGGAAGTCAGGGGAAGGAGAGGGGGAGAGTTAGCACACTCTATTTTTCTCCTTTGATATGAAGAACAGAGTTTGCTTAATTTTATGTATGGCATCACACAAAAGTATCTTGAAGGCCTTCTTTCAGTGAAGTTGCCATCACTAGCCTATTTCACACTAAAAGATTTCTCCTGCTGCTATTGCTCTGCCACATAACGTTGAGCACTGGTCCAATTACTCCCTTAAGATAAATCCTTAGAAATGGAATGACTGGGTTAGATGACAATCACACAGTTAATGCTTTTGATTCACACTCCTCAGTTAGCGGGGAAACCTGTGTAACACCAGGGAGTCCGGAGCCCTGCGTCTCTACTTCCTTATCTGACTTCCTTCAAACGGATTGGGTAACATCAATAAAAATTAACAATTCAAGCCGGCTGGCACAGTAGGAGGCTAAGCCAGGTGGATCACAAGTTCAAACTCAGCCTGCCCAAGATAGTGAGACCTTGTTTGCCCTGCCCCCATTTAAAAAGGGATAGGTATTGTCTTGGTTACTTTTTTCTCATTGCTGAGACAAAATACCCAACATCCAAAAGGAAGGAAGGAAAGGTTTATTTAGCTTACAGTTTGTGGAGGTTTCAGTGCATACTTGGCTGGCTCAGAGGCAGAGTGGCACATGGCAGAGGGCAAACATTCATGGCAGCAGAGCACAGCAAAAACGAGCAAAAGAGAGGAATGGCAGCAAGCAGCCTCTTTCCTTTCCTTACATTGTAAACAGGCTACCTCCACCCAGGGGGTGTATAGCTCTCACATAATCTCCATGCCTTCCTCTTCCACAAGCTCAGGATGTATACAAAGTCAGCACCCTGGCTTCCTGCTGAATCACTCAGCCAAACCTCTAGACTCCCCAAGTTGACACAATGTATCAACCATAACAGGTATGTAGCTCAGGATGAAGCCTGGGCTCAACATCTCCCAAAAAAGACCTGAATAATCTACTTCCATAAGAAAAACACAGAAGGAATCTGCTCACATACAATCTACAGCTACTTTATATACCAAGGAAGAGACTTCATTATACTATAATTATATTGTAATCGTTTTGCTTTAAATGAATCTCAGTGGAAAGGAAGTACAGTTTCAATGGTTAAATTTGCAAATCTTGGCTTCACCAGGTTTCAATTCAAATTCTGACTTGAGATCACAGTTTGAAATCAGTTTCTAACTAGGAAATCCCAGGCAAGTCACATAACAACTCTCAGCTTCAGTTTGCACATGTACAGTGGAGACCATAATTCCAGCTTTATAGGCTGGGATCATCAGACAATGCAAGCAAAACATTTACCGAAGAGCCTAGCAATAGTAAATTCTCAGCAAACTACAACTACAGACTATATCCACAAAACCCAACTAAATTACAAAAACACAAATAACCCATCACTCTTAGATTTTTCCCTAATATATTTCATTTTTGTCAATATTTCCCAGTCATTTTGCCTAAGATGTTACATCCCTAGACACTGAATAAATTTATTTTAATGAAGATACCTATTCTTTCTAATTTAAGATAAAAATGTGGAATTAAAACTCAAACAGTTCCATACAGTTTTCCTCTCCATAGATATGTTAATATATTTCAATTAAGAGTCCTGCGTAGGAGTTGTAAGCAGTTTATATTCATTGCTTTGTTTGTATATGTGCTGGCTATAAAGTCATAATTAGTAAGTGGAAACATATTCAAACCTTCATTAAAGTGTCTTTTTATTCCTGTTTAGTTGGCTCTATCCGTTGGCACCCACTCTTCAGTTCCCACCCCAGCCCCTATAACCATGGTTGTCTTCCACGTGAGACAGGAAAAGTTCTTCATGTCTGCACGTCCCATACATGCATAGATCTCCATTTTGTTTCCTACAGGAACCTTGTGAAAATGAAGCTTTTCTTGTTTTGACAGTAATAGCTTTGAGGGACCCTTTGGCTCACAGCTCTCTTAACCAACTCCAGGAGAAAACAAATTTGCATTAGACAGGAGGATTTTCTTTCAAGAGCACTAAACAAACTGCCAAGCCCAAAGAAGCACTGGCAGTAGCAAGTTTGGGGCTGGCCAATGTAATCCTCCACACTTCTCAAGCACATTTGAATTAAAGAAAACTTCGCAGACAGATGGAATAACAACATATGTAAACTCTACATTTATACATTGAACATACCAAAATTATTCCTCAGTCAGCTTCTAAGTGCCCAAGTCATGAAAATGACCCACAAGCTATGGAGAATGTAATTATGTACATAAATTATAGCAGCAGAGGATTTTGCCATATGTCGCTTTGAGATGGTTAGTGAACCTCAGCCTCAGCTTCTTCATCTGTAGGGAAAATACAAGAAACTACCTGCAGAGTTATTAAAAGAATTAACTAAAATGACAATTATGAAAAATACCACCCAGAAACCACAATCACACTGACACTTACAAATCACCTGTTAGGGCTGGGGATATAGCTCAGTGGAATAAGCGCTTGCCTAGCAAGCGCAGGGTCCTGAGTTCGATCCCCAGTACCGCAAATCACCTGTTAAATATCAGCTATTCATGGCTCCATTTCCCATTCGCCCCAAGAATACTCCCCAGTGGCTCTTTTAGCTGCTGTGTTTACCCTGAGATAACTCGCTTATTGAACTCCTAACCTCACCCCCAAAGTTTGCCACACAATTTTATTATTATTCTCCCACTGCCTTAGTATTTTATTATTTTTGTATCACTCTAGTACACTGACAGTCTTTGGAAACAGAAGACATGATTCTATTTGGAGCACCCTCTTTTGAGTTATGGTATTCTCATTGATAAAATACAGTAATTCTCCACTGCTGAAAATAAACACAGGTAGAAGCCTGCACTTTTTGGGTTCAAAGTAGGCAAGCTCCAACCTTCTAACTGCTCTGGTCTCTTCCCTTTTATGCACCTCTCCCCAAGCTCTCTTTCCTGGCCAGGACCTTTCCACTCTCACGCACTACAAACCCTTCCACTATTCCTTCATCTTCTCTCAGCCCTGTGGAAATGTGAAATGAAGTTTCTATACAACAAGACCATCAATAAAACAACCATTGTTAATTTCCTATCATCTTGTTTTGAAAGTCTGTGTCAGTTTTAATTCTTAAATTTTTTTATTCCCTTTAAAAAAAAAGGCCTCCAGCCTGTCATGGGTTAGACCTAAAACTCCCCCAGAATCTCACGTCCTCAGGTGGTGCCTGGCTGGTGGGGCGGGTCAACCTCAGTGTAACTTGGAGGGTGTGTTCTAGTCCCCAGTTCCTCCCTTCTCTCTGCTTCCTGCTGACATGGGCTGAGCACCTTTTTCTCCCCCATGTCCCTCTGCCGTTTTGTTTCTGCCTTGGGGGCCTCCAACCATGGACTCAAAGGGGGACCAAACTAAACTTGTCTTCTAAGTTGTGGGTGTTGGATATTTCATCCCAGTGACAAGGAAAGTGACTAAGACATAACCTAAAACACAAAAATTGTTTCCTTTGGGTACTCTCTTTTTGAAGACATGACATAATCCATGACATTTTGCTACCACCACTTTTAGCAATATGATAACAGTTTGTCTTTTTCCCCCAAAGTCTCCTGACCCTTACTTCATCCAACTCATGTCTTATAAACTTTTATCCCTAAATGTGCATGTCCTTAAGCCTCAATCTTCATCTTCTGAAATCTGTCCTTGTTTCTACTTGTGCATGATGCAAAAGGCCTGCAATAAAATTACAAAATGCTGTAAGAAGTTAGGAACTGTCGCTTACTTCTTAATTTTTGAGCTTTCATAGTCTGACTTTTGATATTGCACCTCCTACTTCTCTGGTGGGACCACTTCCTGGAACTGTGATTAGAATCTGAAAAAGTAGTCTTAGGGGATTACTTATATCCTTTGCTAAATCCAGAAAAGTCACAAGGTTCTCAAGTCAAAAATGATTGTTGCAACTGTCCACATTACTCTTTCAGCCTAGCATCTACAACCTGGCTGAAAATCTTTTTCCTGCTAAGTTGCAAGGGGTTAAAAAATTATTACTGTCTCTGGAAAGAGGTTGTCTGGGAGCTTTATCAACTGGCCTATTTCCTAAACATATTGGCTCCATACTGCTACGAAGACCAAAAAGAATGCTGTCTTCCACCAGCGCAGCCAAGAAAACTTGAAAACAAGCAGAGAGGCAGCATGTTAACTTAAAAATACAAATCCCGCTCTCTCATTTGTTCCGTGGGGAAATTGGTGCCGCAGGGTCTGGTGGTGGGCAGACTGAAGAAAAGAAAGAGCAGCAGGGTCCTTGCACTGGACTCCAAGGCTTGGGGATGCCAGCCCGTGGCGGGGAAGAGATGGAGGAGTTAACTCAGCCCCCCGCTCCATCACTCTGCCGTGTACCTACGGATGGAGGGAGGCAGAAGCTGGCCTGCTGACACCTCTGCCTGCGACTTTAAATCTTCAGAAACAGCAGCAATTTCTCCTATTCAATGTCCCATAAAACTGATTTCTTTACGCCTGAGACCTTGGATTGATCTATAACCCCACGGGGCTGACACATAGCACAGTAACAAAAGGGGCTCACTGTGATCCTGTGAGTTCATCGCCACAGTCTCCTCCTCAGAGCTTCAGTCCTGGGCTTTCCCAAACTGATTGCTTACAAGGCAGGGATTTCTCCTCCACTGTCTGAGAATGAACTCAAATCTTCACACCAAAACACAGACTGTGGGTGTCCCAGGGCGACTGTACATGGCAAAACCAGGCAGTCCTCTTGCATTCATTCCACTAAAATGTGTTCAGTCTCTTATCATATACCAGGAATAATGCTCAGCACTGATATACTACAACTCCCTATTTCCCCAAATTAAATACTGGCCGTGGGCAGCTTCCCAGCTAGGGAGCAGAAGAACCGTGAATCAAGCACAACAGGATATGAAGTCACAAGCTGAGAAAGCTACCTGGCACTGTGAGGAAGCCCCCTGCACTCCAGGAAATGACACGCAAAGAGGATCTGAAGGATAAATGCAAGTTATCTAGGTAAGAGAAGGCAAGAGCCTTCCAGGAAAAGAGACAATGTATTGGAATCTCTGTAGGGGAAACCACGGTGTGGATGAGGACAGAGGGCAGCGAGGTGGCACGCGAAGGGTCAGAGGGAACATTACGGAACCTCTGTGGCTGCTGGAAGCACTGGAAGAAACTGTCTCTATCTTGGAGTTTGTCTTTATCCTAAAATCAATGGGAAGGTAATCAAGGGTTTTAGGCAAAGTGAGTACAAGAACCACAACTTGCATTTTAAAAAGCTAACTCAGGCTGATAGGGCTAGAGAGTCTTCATTTTCTTTTCATAACTCCATTTTTTGTTTTTTGGGATTTTTTGAGGTTTTTTTTGTGTGTGTGTTGGGAATTAAACTCAAGACCTCACACTTACTAGGCAGGTGCTTGTGCTTCTGAACTGCCTCCTTATCCCCTGTAACCCCAATTTTAAAAGTCACTTACGTTCACTTAAACTGTAGGTGACATCACTCCTTCACCCCCAATGAAAGAAAGCAGAGCTATAAAATGGGAACAAAACAAATACATAGAACAAAATGAGAAGTAGCCTGAACATTGACCCACAATGCCTGCCCAAGGTCCACGGGACCAGTACATGACCAGCAAATTCTGGGAAATGTAAACCTTGTGATAATTATGTTACATCCTTGTAAATTTCCCAAAAGTGAGGTAATATGGTTGTATGGTTACCGTGGAATCCTAAAAGATACTTAAGCTGGAAGCGAAGTCCAACTGGGACCGATGTCTTCTTGGCTTCTAGTCAGGCTGCTGGTCATCAGCAATAAAGCTTCCTTTGTTCCTACATTCAGTCCCTCGTGAGTGCTTTTCTTGCTGAATCTCGCTATAACAAGGCTACTACGGGGAACACGGACTGACTGCAGGCCAGCTTAGACCCAAGAAGCCTGTATCTAGATGTCCAGAAGCTTATATATATAGATGTCCCCTCAAAGCTTCATAGGTAGAGCTTTCAGGAGGTGACTGGATCAGGAGTGTGTGAGACTGGATAGATTTATAGCTGGGTGTGATGTTGAGAGGTGATGCCTGGTAGGAAGAGGTGGGCCACGGAAGGGTTACATGTCCCTCCTCTTCCCTTGAGCTCTGCTCTGCTTTGTGCCTGCCATGCCATGAGCTCCTTCTCACTCTGCCAGGCCACCCTGCTTTGGAGCCAGTCTACCTTGGTCAGAAAACCTTACAAACTGTTAGCCAAAATAAAACTCTCCTCTTTTAACTTACAGACGTCAGGTGTTTTGTCCCAGCAAGGAGAAAGTAATCAAGACGGCGTCAGTAAGAGACTTTTGGAGAATGCTAGGCGAAAGCCCACTGTCGCTTAGAGCAGGAGGGTAAAGAGAACGGCGAGAAATAAAACAAGGGCATGAGAAACAGATTATCTACACAGCTGACAACTTTCCTTCAGCACTGCTATGATTTGAATGTCCCATCCAAAACTCATGTTGAAAATGAGTTTCCATTGTAACAGGATCAAAAGGTAAGGCTGTGACTACTCTACCATCATGAGTGGACGAATTCTGCTAGAGAAGGTAAGGGTTGCTTTTCACAGGAATAGTTTCCTAATAAGATGGGCAACATGGGGCCAATTTTCTCTGTCTCGTGTGCTCACATGTCCTTCTGCCTTCTGTCATGGATGATCCTTGCCAGATGCAACCACCATGCTCTTGGACTTCCCAACCTCCCGAACTGTGAGCCAAAAAATCTTCTGTCATTTATACCTTACTGTTATGGTTGATACATTGTGTCAACTTGGGGAGTCTAGAGGTTTAACTAAATGATTCAGCAGGAAGCCAGGTTGCTTACTTTGTACACATCCTGAGCCTGTGGAAGAGGAGGAAATGAACTTTGTGTGAGAGGGACATGCCCCCTGGGTGGGGGCAGGCTGTTTACAATGTAAGGGAAGGAGAGAGGCTGCTTGGAGCCATTCCTCCCTTTTGCTGGTTGTTTTTGCTGTGCTCTGCTGCCCTGAACAGTTTGCCCTCTGCCATGTGCCACTCTGTCTCAGAACCAGCCAAGTGTGGACTGAAACCTCCACAAGCGGTAAGCTAAATAAATCTTTCCTTCCTACATTTTGGGCGTTGGGTATTTTGTCTCAGCAACAAGAGAAAAGTAACCAAGACAGAATTTGGTACCAGCAGAGTGGGGCTGTTGCTGTGACTATACCTGACCATGTGATTCAAAAGCCTTTGGAAATGGCTTGTGGGAAGAGTTTGGAAAGGTTCAGAAATGTTGCCTGAAAGAGATGCGCTGGAACACCTTCAGCTGTTCTCTGTGGGAGATTCTGGTCGGAGTTCAGAAGACCAGAAGACCAATAGAAATCCTACTGGTAAAGACCGGGTTTGGAAGGTTTCTGTTGGAAAGGACTGCAGTGGTTGTTGGGCTCCAGACAATGTATGCTATTGCTTGGCAGAAAGTTTGTCTGCATTTTGCTTGTGTCCAGAGACTTTGCCTAAGACTGAGATTAAGGGCGGCAGTGAACTGATTAATCTGGCAAAAGAAATTTCAAGGCAGTTGAATGTTGGGGCAGTGGCATGGCTATTGATTGCAAAGATAAAGCTGAGGAGCTCTCTATTGCTGAGAAGGAAGCCAAAAAGTGCCATGTTCCAGAATGGAGGAGGCGGCCACACCAGGTTCCAGAATGGAGGCAGCACAGAGAATTTGCTCCTCAGAATTGGATCCAGTGTGCCCAGCGATCCAGGTGCTTGACCCCTAAGGCCAAGAGAGAGGAAAGTTTGGCTACTGCTCCAGGTGGCAGCAGACCTTGGCATCATACACGTGGCCCTGGCTTTTAGGTGCAAGGAAAATGCAAGAGTTCTGAGGTTAAAGAGGCTTCCACCCAGATTTCAGAAGGCCTGGGAGGCCAGGCAGTGAGCCCCAGAGAGGGCAATATGTGAGGCTGTGAGTGTGAAGCAAAAGGTGCATGGGAGACCTCAGTTTAGAAAAGCCAGGAATGTGGATCAGCTGAGGAAAGCTGCAAGGAGGGAGCAAAGCGGGCCTAAGAGAGAAGCCATGGAGGCTGTAACCACCAGAAATGCCATAGGGGTGGACTCATGGAAGCCCTCTGGAGCTCACAATGTAAAACATGTTGCTTCAGATGCTGGATGTGGAATTACTGGACACAATGTTAGCCCTGCTGGATTTTGGACTTGCTTTGGTCCCAATGCTCTATATTACCCTGTTGGTGCCTTTTGGGATGGTAATATTTATTTTGTGCCATTGAATGTTTGAAGTGTTTAACTTTCATTTGTACAGGGGCTTGTAACTAAAGAGTTTCCCTTAGATCTGGGAGGAGACTTGGGACTTGGACTTTTCAGCAATGCTGAAACTGTTAGGACTTAGGCAACTCGTACAGATGGAGTAAATGCCTTTTGCATAAAGGGATGTATATGAGTCTTCAGGGGGCAAAATGTTACGGTTCTAATGTAGTATGTCTTTGTATCTGGAAACTGCTTTAAAGAAATGTGTCTGGTTGCCAAGTTGACAAGGGGTGGAATGTTATGGTTGATACATTGTGTCAACTTGGGGAGTCTAGAGGTTTGGCTGAGTGATTCAGCAGGAAGCCAGGGTGCTTACTTTGTACACATCCTGAGCCTGTGGAAGAGGAGGGCATGGAGATTGTGTGAGAGCTACACGCCCCCTGGGTGGGGGTAGGCTGTTTACAAGGTAAGGGAAGGAGAGAGGCTGCTTGCGGCCATTCCTCTCTTTTGCTAGTTGTTTTTGCTGTGCTCTGCTGCCCTGAAAAGTTTGCCTCTGCCATGTGCCACTCTGTCTCAGAACCAGCCAAGTATGGACTGAAACCTCCACAAGCGGTAAGCCAAATAAACCTTTCCTTCCTACATTTTGGGCGTTGGGTATTTTGTCACAGCAACGAGAGAAAAGTAACCAAGACACTTACCCAGTTGGTAACACTCTACTATCACAGCCAAAAGTGGACCAAAACAAGCTACCTCTAATAACACCTTCTTAAGAATAATGTATGTCTACAAGTGACTAAGAATAGCAAAATAGACAAAAAACAAAACAACTACACTACATATACAATACTAAGATCATGCCTTGACTTTAAGATCTTACGATGCTATCATCAGAAGATTAGGATGAAGCACTGACTGAGCACCACGAGGGTGACGTGCATGCTGACATACCACCCCACAATCCACACACTATCCTTAACACATTTCCTTCCTTCATGGCTGCTGCCTGTAGGACTCTGATCCTGGAACACCCTACCACATGCAACAACACCAAGCTCATGCCATGTAGGTGAAAGGACCGCGGCCGAATAGCCATCCATTTATTTTTCCTCCAGCACATTTTCATATACTACCTCTGACCAAGTGCTACCTTCCAGGGGTTCTCAGTCTGACCAAATGAAAACACAGGAACAAATAATTCTTATTTAATAATGTAGTAAAAGACATATGAGGTATAATTTTAAAATATGGTGCATGTTTAAATATTTAAAAGTTTTATTGCAATAAAAGACACACTGTCATTAATCCCCTTTAAAATACTCCTCTCTTGGTTCAAACACATTTAACCTGTCATTTTCTTTTGTTGTCCTTTTCTGAGACAGGGTCTCGCTATGCAGTTCAGGCAGGCCTTGAGCTCACTTTGTAGCCCAGGCTGGTCTCGAACTCACAACAATCCTCCTGCCTCAGCCTCCTGAGAGCTGGGATTACAGGCTCGTACCACCACACCCAGCTTTATCCTATCATTCTTGCCACTTTACGGAGCAGTTCTGAAAGTCTTGAGTGTCTTTAGTTGTGGTGTTCTGGCTGCCTCAACGTCAAGAACTGATTCAAAATGTTTGCCTTTCATGGTTATTTTGACTTTCGGGGAAAGCTAGAAGGCCCACAGTGTCTGACCTGGTAAATGAAGTGGATGAGGCCACGCTAGAATGGTTTTACAAGCCTGCCTTTTCATTGGATAGGACTTGGCACCAGCATTCACCATGTTATTGATCACATCTCATAAAGACAGTCCTAAAATAGGACTTCCAGAACTGGTTCAGAAAGTGTCAAGCATGATAGGATAAGTGTATTTGAAGCAAGAGAGAGTGTTCTCAGAGGCATCCATGGTGATGCATCTTTTACTGTAATAATTTTTAAAATTTATATTTACCACATATTTTGATCACATCTTGTATGTACAAGTTTGGGAAGAGAAAAGAACAGATTTTTAAACAATATGGGGAGGAAGTAGAGACCTGGAAGGGGCAACTGGGAAGGTTTTATAGCAATGAAGATGCTTTAGCTGGATCTTGAAAGATAAGTAAGAATTCAGCGGACAGATAAGGAAACACTGGGAATTCTTGGCAGGTAGGACAGCATGTGCCAAAGTGCAGAGGAAGTTTTTAAAAAACAATTTTCTTTGGAAAATGTAAATCACTTGGTAATCACAGAATACAAAGAAACGAGGAGCAGGGGAAAGAGGGCTGGTGGCGATTGATAAAGCTCTATCTGTGTGTATTACTGGAGAGTTCAGATCCTGAAGACCTTAGGTGCTACCTGAGAAGTTTCAGCTTTGTCCTCTGGGCAGCAATCAGGAAGGATTAGCCAGCTCAAAACTGACACCTAGCAGACAGGAACAGGAAGTGCCTTCTGTAAAGATTAGCTGCAGTCCATGCCTGGGAGCCCCAATCGCAGCCAAAATCAAAGGTTGAATCTCAGTACTCTGCTCTGGCAGAGAAGATTCGAGCTTTGGCCCATATGAACTAGTGTGATGCATCTTTTTCCAAGCCAGCTGTTATTCAACTGCATGAGCAAGGCTGGGATCCGAGCCGCCAATCATAGCTGCAGGGGCTTCCCATCGCCTACAAAGGCTCAATTGATTAAGGAGGCTGAAGTGCAGTTCTACAATTGTTCTGTATTATTATATCACAGTCTTGGTGTCATACCAAGGGAACAGTTGGTGTATCCCTAACTTGACAAATAAAGATCTCAGCCTAGTGTCAGGATACTCTTCCTGGAGTCTAGAATGTCTAGGGTTCCATCCCTTTTAATAATGAAAAGACCACAGAATCCCTGCTAGCTGCTCCTTTTCCTCCTCTGAAACTTTTGCCATGACTGCTGCGGCAGCAGGCTTGCTGAGTGTCAATTTGGCCATTTGCTCTTCAATACAAGGTCGATGGTGAACGGTGACCTGAGAGAAGTTACATAAACAGGTTCATATGTTATAAAGACCAAGTGGGCAACTGGGGCAGGGGGGAGATGTGATAGAAAGGAAACCTCGTAAAAGTGAAGCTTGTTTAAAAGCTCTCGTATTAGTCCAGATAGCAGACAATAAGCCCCAAACTAACACAGCAGCAGTGAGATGAGAACAGAGGGAATGGAAATGAGAGATACTTGTTAAATGACATTGGATTTAGAGAGTAAAATTCAAGCATAAGACCCAGAAGTCCTCTCCCAGGGGCTGAATAGATGATAACATCTTTGCCTAAGACAGGGACGAGAAGGACAGAAGAGGGGGAAGGAGCAGATTTTAAATGGGATCAGGCACTGGGTTTAAGTTTCTTTCATTTTATTGACATTATTTCCCCGAGAACTAGAGTAGTCCCTACCCCCACAGTGGTAGTAGCTCAATAAATAATTGATACACGAATTAGCAAACACTTTACATGGAATCATCAAAATTTGAGGAAAGCATAGTTTTGCTGGCAGTGGGGCCCGTTCATTTAGGTGACAAGTCCAACAAATGTGAAAGGTAATTTCTAATGCATCCAGTCCTTGTTTTAAAATGTACATTTGGTCCAGGAGTGGTGGGCCAGGCCTCTAATCCCAGCACTTGGGAGACTGCGGCAGGAGGATCATTACAAGTTCGAGACCAGCCTGGGCTACAAAGTGAGCTCAAGGCCAGCCTGAACTGCATAGCGAGACCCTGTCTCAAAAAGACAATACATAAATAAATAAATTTAAATTTGATTTTGATTTTATTTTGTGGATTCTCAACTCATTAAATTTTATGGCTCATAAAATACTGTAGCTTTTTCTGAATTCATAAATATCTTTGGCCTCTGGATTTTAAAATGTCCTCCAACAATCTCCATGTCAGGCATCTAGATAGATATGCACAACGACAGTTACTTCATTTCTTACTGACTTTGGGTATCGTAGTCAAAGTATTCGTCAGAAAAAAAAAAAAAAAAAACAAAGTATCTGTCAGGCTACAACAATAAAAACCAGTTAGGAAATTTATAGATTAGAATTCACAACTAATTAACTAACAATATTTTGTGACTATGCTATTCTCTGAATGGTAGATAATTCTATAATATATGTAATTTATATAATATGTATATAATATATACACACGTATGTATGACCAGTCATCTCAACCCTAGAAAAAGACATTCAAGCAAAATAATCAGATGACTATATCTCTTATGAAGTATTTTTTAGACTTTATAAGAGACACTCATTGCTTTATTAATAGCAGACCATCTCAATTAAAGAAATTTTCAAATTAATTTAGTGTACAATTTCATTTCTCTCACCATTTATTTTTCCCTTAGCAAACAACTATCCAATCTGAAGCCATAAGCAAATTAAACTTAGCTAAAAAATCCTTATGCGTAGTAATTTTCAATATTTTCTTGATAGCCAGCCAACCTTGATCTGTATCCTATCTTGCCTATATTTCTCTACCACACCTAACTACTCACCTTTTTTTTTTGACAAGCTCACAACATCATTTCTCGGTTAGCAATTTATCCAATCCTCCTTCTTGCACTTAGTGTTCACCACTCTGTGCGGTCTGCCTCTACAGAGCTAGATGTGGAGAGACAGGAGCCTAATGCTTTTGCCTAAAATCTCTACTGCTTTATCAGGTCTCATTCTCAACCTCTAGCCACATCAGAAACCCAAATCCGGGGCAACTACAGATTCAGACTGAGCCCTAGAAAACGTAGGGGAGTCGCAGCTCTTGGGGAAATGTCTTGGGGATGATCAGCCAAAGGTGACAGAATCACCACCGAGTCATGCTTGTCTTCTGGCCTTTGCATTGAGTTGTGGCTGTAGTAACTTGGTCTATGTCTTATATAGCCCAAGCCACCCTTCCAGGTTCCTGCCTCTCAGCTCATTCCAAGTTCCAGTAATTACCTTTCGGCCTTGTTTTTAAAAACCGTCCGCTGTGAACCCAACACTAGGACCCCTCACCTTGTTCACAGAAGTCCTTGCACTGCCTGCCACACGATCAGGTCCCGAAGCTTCAGAAGCTAGACACCATGCCTCCTTCTGCCAGCATCTCGAGAAGCTGCCAGCTACCAAAAGCTCTACTCAGACACTGAGCATTTGAAGCCAGCTGCTCTCTTCTCTTGATCTCTCAGCTCAGCTTCATCCAATCCATTGTGATCTCTGAATTCTGCGCACTATTGACACGTGATATTATTCCTTACTATCTTCCAATTATTGCCAACAGTCTTATAGTGAGAGTCTTAGAGTGAGACTCCAAGTCCCCCTTTTCTTTTAGCCTCCACAGCTACTTTCACTTCCCTGTTCCTACCTCCACTCTGTCCCTTCTGTCCTTATGGAAAATTCTAGCCTTAAGATCAGCCTCTCTACTGTGCCCACCAGAAGCCTGAAGATAATGGTACGGTTACTCAAGCCTGATTCATGAGGAGACTATCATGCTGTCTCACACGCGACCTAAGAATTAGCAACCACTGAGCAGAAGGCAGATCGTGCCCTGATCTGAACAGACACAAACACTGAGGAAATGTTCTGTACTTATTTGTACCTCTCTATCCTTCCACTAAATTAATGAAGCTGGAGAAAATCCAGCCGGAGTGGATATGGTACTTCTCTGTAAGTTAATCAAATACATCTACTCATTTAAAAGACTCCCAATGCATTTATGAATTACAAATGATCATTTTAATAGTAGAAATGAAACAGAAGCTTTCCAGCATCCAAACACATGCTCAAAACTAAACCACAATGTGATGGAAATGTCTTCCTACACCTTGGCCTTTGCCAGAAATTTAAAAACAAAAATAATAAGATGAAAAAGCTAACCAAAGGAAACATCAGGTTTTTCTACAGGAAAACACCCTCTCATGCCACTGAACCTAAGAAGAAAATGTTATGTGGGAAAGTAACACCTCCTGAGAAAAGTTATCACTCCCTTTGGCCCTACCGGATGCAGTGTGACTCAGCAGTAATGGATGTCATGTCTCCTTTTCGATTGTTTCCAGGAAGCTACAAGTCTGGGCCTTATCCGCCTTTAAACTAAATTTTACACACTGTCAAGTTCTTTAGAAAGATCCACACACCACGGAAGACAGACCAGTACTTACATCTATTTCTGATTTTATTCTCAACCTGTGAATTTTCACTAAAGAACAATCTTGATTTTCAGGTATTGCTAAGTTTGAAGAACAAACTATCTTCTAGTTTACCTCCAGTTACACTAGTGTGGGCATCCCTACTGCACTACGTCACTTATTCTTGTTTATTTTCTTTTCTCTACAAAGCTGGCAGATGTCAGGAAGTCCTGTGAGGATCCACTGGCCTCATCTCCTCAGTGACAGCAACAGGGCAAGCTGAAGAGTCATAGGCATTAATCCATTCTTCAGACATGGAAGCTTAATCCAATGGAAATTAATGATCTACTTCACATAGTACTTTTAGTTTACCATAATCATTACCCAAGTGTAATGACAGAAAGGTACAATGGGCACCACTGCCGTACCATTCTCTGTTAGTTTGCATTTCCCCGAACTCCAGACTCAACAGATTTATTTCTTTTCACTCTCTTGGAAAATTGATTTCACCCCTTTGCCAGTGGTATTTTTGTCTTCCTTCACGGGTTCCTGGCATTGCCAAAATTCTAAGGATTACTTATGCCCGTAAGTGGTGAGGCAAGTAATATAGTAATAATATTTTCATATCCTTGATCAGAGCATTCATTATGAAGCACTTGGGGCTGGGGATATAGCTCAGTGGAATAAGCGCCTGCCTAGCAAGCGCAAGGTCCTGAGTTCGATCCCCAGTACCGCCACATTATGAAGCACTTTTATGCCTATAATCTATTTGACTTTGGTTCTCAAAATAGTACTGAAATATGAATACAAGGTACTATTCATTCCAGTTTGCAAATTGTAAAATTTAGGCTGGAAATGGTAACATAATTTCTCCAGGGTCACAAATGTCACCAGGGTGAAGGTAATGCACAGAATACAGATGTCTGGATTCTACTCCCCGTATAGTTCTCTAAGGTTGGCAATCAGCCAAAGTGATAGTGTGAATTACCTGAATTATTCAGCAGTAGTGGGACAGTGTTCTGGATTTCTATAACAAAGAAGCAAATGATAATTTTGTTTCCATCGGAGAACATGGATTTCTTATAAATACCACATCAAAACAATCAAACTGTTGTTATTTCTCCTTTCAGAGTTGGGTTTTTTTTTTTTCTTCTTTCAATGTGGGTTACTAGGGAGTTCAAAGCCAAAGAGAGACTTCAGAATAGACAGGATCCCATAGCCTGCATATCTACATGTACTCTGTATTTTTTCCCCCTGAATAGCTGCAAAAGCAATTTCTCCATTTCTTTCAATCCTGTTCTTTTTTTTTTTGGTTGGGGGTACCAGAAATCAAACTCAGGAGCTTGAGCTTGCCAGGCAGGCGCTTGTGCCACTGAGCTGTATCCCCAGCTCCCCCAAGTCTATTCTTAAAAGGGAAATGAAAATCCTTAAAATGATTTCAAGGTGACTGAATGATAAGATGAACCCAGTAGAACCCAAATCTTTTAAAGAAATAAAAAGATGATAAACAATAAAATCTGAAATCGGGCCAGATTTCACATCCCAACCCTTCTACCTACGTCTTCTCTCTTGAATAACGCTGTAACCCCTTCAACAACCAGAGCTGGTGTAAGAGCGCGATAACATACAAAGAAGCTGAGGCGGGTGGTATCGATAGCAAATCGGGTGCATTTTCATAGAGCTGAAATGCTGAACTTCTGACCTCCCTTGCTCTGTGAGACATGCCCATGAGGCAGTAATGACCAAAGACACAGAAGCAGGTATCCGTGAGGCCTTCCTGCTCTTTCACCTCCTTCTTCTTGCTGGATTCCTGGACCCACACTTGCCATTTCTTTGGGCATTAGCTAAGGATGAACGAACAGGAGGTAAGGGATTGCTGTTTGATGGCACCATGTCACTGGCATCCCACCCCTCAATGATCCACTCTGTAATTCCTTACTGCTTGAGATAAATAAGCATCTTTGGTGGTCATTTTGCTGTTATAAGATCAAGCAAGCCTAATCTGGCATAAGCCTGGCAGGGCTGGCAGAGATCCATGCTTACCACACATCAGTCCCTTGGTTTCCTTCCAGTTGGAAAGGTATTTGCTTGGGAAAATGATTACAATAGCATCATTGTTACAAGGTATGACCCAAATTTCACTAGGAAAATAATTTCTGTGGGACTCACAGAACTATCTAGGAACTCAGAAAATTATAACAAGCACATTACTATGAAGAGGGAAACATCTGTATTTTCATTTAACAAAGCCATTTTGACAAACTCCTTCCAAATGTCCTGCTGACCTGGCCCTGGGCCAAGGACGTTGCAGGCTCAGGCCAAATGGAACACAACAGGGACCCTACAGCCATACTGAGCAGATAAAAATGAGTGTCGAGGTCGGTGCATTGATGACATTCCATGACTCTGCACATATGACCTTGGGTGAATACTCAGGACACAGCATGGGGTTGGTACTGTTCAGCCCAGTGATAGAGAACGGCAAGCCAACTGTGTTTTCATTACACCAGAAGAGTAGTTTTCAGAACCTCTCAGCACAGATGTGGTTTCTAACATTCTAGCTACTCCCTTTTCTCATTTGCAAAGAAATCCATGCTCTTCTTGAGCAACGTATTTTAGGCCAAACCAGACTTTACTCAGTAATCCCTGGAAACCCTGGACCATGGAAGCTTTAAAGGGATAGCCCTTGTAAGCAGGAAAAGACAAATTTGAATCCCAAGGCTGTGGGGTTCTAAAAAGTAAAAACACAGCATCACATGTCCTCTCCAGTTCCTCCCTCTCTCTCTCCTTTATACCTTCTATGTGAGAGCTAAAACATTTATATAGGGAACTCCTGATGAACATCGTAGGTAAAGTAAACACCTCCGCTAAGTGGGAACCAGTTGCATTGGCACAAACAAAAACCTTCTTGCTCCTCAAAGGCTCCCCAGATGACAGTGGGATCAGCAAGGAAGGACTTACAGAAAGCCGCAGGGTGTTAAGGTGTAGTTGTGTAGGTGAGCGCAACATGTGGCAGAGCTGAATAAATTTGATCATGAGGCTATTGGAAGTTGCAGCGGATCTGAATAAGAAGCAACCCGCTAGCTGCAGGCACAGAGCTCCAATGCGAAACTTCAAAGCACACAGTGGCTCCGCAGTCCCCTCCTGCAGACAGCCAAACAGAACAGAACCTGTCACCACTCCAGAGCGCACACAGCACTTTTCTTTTTCCATTGCATCTCAGCAACAACAACAACAATAAAAAATGTTGAGTAAAGGTAGGTGAAAGGATTACAGGAATAGTGACGTTGGCTAATGCATATGCTACGGTTTGGCGCTTATTTGCAAGGTGGACAATATAATACAAGACACGTATTTTATAGGGTTATTTATACTAGTCACCCAAACAATCATACAAGAGAGTGCAGGAAATCTGTCCACTACAGACCGAAGAATCTTGACCAGCTGAAGGCCTGGATCCCACACTCATGTCCTGCATGAGTTCAGCTGAAGACCTAGAGCTCATAACAGTGCCTCCCACAGGTCCAACTGGAGGCCCAGAGCCCATGACAATATCCCATGCGCACCTGTTTCACAGATCTGTGCTGCGAAGACCCAAAGGTCTGTGGTGGAATCTAGAAAGTCTGTGCCAGCGGGATGAAGGGTCTGCGCTAGCAGGCTGAGGGATCTACACCGGAGCCAGGAAGCGATGTGTAAAGTAAGAACCAGAGTCCCCATGAAGAGTACCACAGCCGTCCTCAGCAACAGTGAGGCCCTGAGCACCTCTGATGATCAGGACATGCGAGTTCCCATTAGAAAATCCAACAGGACAAGCTTCTCCAGGAGACTGAGTAGGGCACCATCTTTCCCTCCAGAGCCAGGAAGCGATACTCAAGGTGAGGACCAGAGCTCCCCCAAAGTGAACTGAAACTATTCTCAGTGCCAACAAGGTCCTGAGCTCCTCAGAGGATGAAAACAGCCCAGTTCATCTGGAAAGTCAGCATGACCAGCTCCTCCAAGAGAATCAACAGCTCCTTATAGCTTCTACCAGCTCCCAAGAGCCTAACTTCTTCTCCAGTTCTGCCTCATGCTGCTGGCAACAGTCCCCAGGTGGGCCTCCCATACCCAGCACCATCCTTACTCAGCTCAGCTGGGCATTACAAGTTGACCACCAGTTGCCAGTCCACCACAACATATTAAGCTCTTGGGAGAAAAGTATAAAGGTAGAGACACAATCTGAGTTACAGGACAAGTGGCTATTTTGCTGCAACTCAGGGAATGGAGGGCTGCTTTCCCCACACTGACAATGCTGAATGAATCTAGCCCATTCTGCTACATTTCTGCTTAATCTGCACACACTACTTTCTTCCCACAGGGAACTGGAAAGAAGCATATTAACTAACTGGCACCTTAGTTTACTTAAAGCAAACTAGAAACATTTTGCTAACAAATAATAATGAGTAAGGGGAGAGAAAAATACACCATCCTTTTTGTGATCCAAATGATTTCCCAGGATTTCTATAATTAACCAGTCATTTCAGACTCTCAACAAAAACTACCTACGTAACTTCAAAGGTATCACTTCACGGAACTGTTTTAGCTTTCTGTACTGACTGTGGACATGTACACTAATTCAATGGCTGCTGGTTCCAAAGGGAATTTTTTTCCCTTTATTATTCAGGGATGGGCCCTTCATCTTGCACTGGATACAAAGAGGCGCAGACTTCATTTGCACATACTCTGTAAAGGAAGTGTTTCCTACCATCCTGCTGCTGCAATGGATAGGTAAGATGGGAGGCTAGTTTATATTCTTTGATCATCTCTTTTCTTCCAATCTGTTCTTCAGTATAAAGTCTGAAGTCAGTGAGTCTGACTGAAAGCCCTCATCTATCAAGGGCCTTTTTTGCATTTCCCTTAACAGTTTTCTTGCTGTTGAAGATTGTTTCCTTTTCACTTCTTCATTTCATAGCTAGTTGGTATCGATTTTTGTACACAGAGCATCCTGTGGACTGGCTTGCTCCAATTCTATCCCACCCTCTTCCCAGCTTCCTGCTAAAGCGTGAAAGTTACAAACTGCCTTTCTGGACTTCGCTGAAACTAGTGCTTTGGACACAAGTTCATCTTTAGCCATCCGACACATTCAAAGGAGACTTGGAAGAAGGAGGAAAATCAGGACCCAACTTCTGGCCCCTGTTTCTGTGGGAAGCTACCATAGCCCTACCAGCAGCAAGGACAGTTGGGCCCACCTCATCATTACACCACTGTTAAGCCAGCAAGTTCCTGCACTCAGTAACCCTAGATCTGCCTTTGATTCCAGCTTTTCCACTCTTGCGATGGCTTTTTCCAAAACCCAATCCCCTGTATGAGATATCTTTCTGTCAGAAATACCTAGGGAGGTTTCTGTGCCTGGCCCAAACTCTGGCTAACACAGTTATACTTTTCCATCTTCAGGTTCAGAATGTACCATATGAACCAGAACATTACACCAATGTTCATATACTGCTTTGCATGTCCATTGACATGCATTATCTAAACTGGTCCTCAGTACCACTGTGTGAGTCTGTAGGACAGGCGCTCCTCTATCTGTAATACACACAGAAGGCTGAGTCTCAGGAGAGTTACGTGACTTACCCAAAAGCATTAGTAAGAGATGCTGACAAAATTCAGTTTCAGATGTGATGACTTTTTAGTCATTTGCTTTGACACTAGGAAGGCTCCTAAGGTCAAATGAACAATGGAGAGAGAGAAGACACACAAATAGTGGCACTTAATTAACTCTCTTTCCCTAAGTTCTTTTGAAAACTCATGGCTACATTCAGAAACCATTCAGCTAGACTAACACACTTACAGATGAGTGAGTAAATACAGGCTATTTCATACAGACTGAGACTTTGGATCTGGTAGGACTTGTGCTTTAAATTTATATGATCCAATAAAGACTCTGGCTGTTTATTAATAGAGAGGCACAAAAGGTCAACTGCACATTTTTTGGAGATGGGGTCTTGCTGTGTAGTTCAGTCTGGTCTTGCACTCACTATGTAGCTGAGGATGGCCTCAAACTCGCAGCGATCCTCCTGCTTCAGCCTCCCAAGTGTGGGCATTACAGGCATGTGCTGTCATGCCTGGCACAGTCACACTTGCTAACTCTGACCTTGAATTCTTTCTGGTCCAAACAAGAGTGGCTACAAGGCCAAGATCCATATCTCAATTTCTACCTAAAAGCAACTTCACTGAAGGCCCTCCTTCCCCAACAAGTTTCTCTAGAATTAAGATTTACGTTTTTCTCTGCTTGTTGCCTAAAATGTATTTTAGTAAAAGACTTTATTTCCATGCTTGGGAAAGAAGAAGAAGAAAAACATTAAGTAAGCACAGCTTGATGGTGCCCACTTCAAAAATGGCCGAATTGAACCCCCTTTCCCCATCCACACTTCTCCACTTCTCAGCAGTAAGATAACCACAGGGTTAACATGCAAGAGTTCAAGAGACGAATCTTCACCACATGGTCCCCACCCCCAGAAACCCAGATCAGTCCTAAGAAGACATCCCAGAGCCACAAACCATCACGATCATTCCACAGCCATCCTGAAAAACACTAGACTTTCACAATTCCCTAACCGTTCGCTGCTTGCTTCCTGCAGTCTCATATGACTTGACTCTAAAGCATCAGGAAAACTGTAACTCTACAATGTCCTGTTTTTTCTATAATATATTACTTCCATCCTTGCACCAAAAATGTGTGAGAGGTCTACAACAGAAAATGACAGGTGTAAGGAAAAGCACTTAAAATTAAGATTGAAAAAAGAAAGGTCCAAAGGGTTAGGCAAAGTCAAGTACCCCTTTCCTAGGACATCAAAGGATACAGGAAACTTCACTGAAATGCAACAACTATACTAACCTGAGGGAAGAGAGAATACGTTGAATTGTCAATGGTGAATGAGTATAAGAACTCCCCATCATACCACATGCTCTTCCCCATGGGGGAATTCATTTTAGTCATGGCAAAGAGATGGGCGGGGTCACAGCAGTCTTCCATTTGTTTCCTAGGAGAGAAAACAGAGAAAGAAAAGAACAGCAGGTTAAGTGGGCAGCAGACCCATTCACTGATGGTTCCCACAGAGACGCGCAGCCCCAGCATGGAGCCAGCTCACAGGAGCAGCAGCAGCGTCTCCACGGTGATAAGACTACATTAATTCACTCTTCCAGCCATCAAAATGCATGACTGGAATATTTCTTAACAGAAAAAAAGTCTACAAAGAATACGCCAGCTCTCAGGTGCAGCTGAAATATGTCTAAAGGCATAAATAATCATCATGCTTGCCAAAGTATTGATTCATCCCAACATCCAGGTCCAAAACGAAAGAAACACGTGAAGAACTAACCCTGAAAGTGCACAGAGTCGCCGAAAAAGAGAGTTTGCTTCCCCAAAACTGAGGACAAAATTACAGAACTCCTCAGAAATCCCTCTGATAGAAGCAATAAAATGAGCCATGTGATCTCAGATGCAAGGAAGCAACTTGCTTTGCCCGTCTGATCTTGTGTGCTGCCTCAGTTTTCGGTTCGGCCTCTCAGGAGTGTTTGACAGAGTTGGGTGCCATGACCTCTGCAACTCAACTCGCTATTCCTTTTGTGTGTGAAATGCCAGCCTCTCCTGAGTCTCCTCTCTGTGCTAAACTGCTCTGCAGACTTATCTCCTGCTGGCTTTTCATGTACGGGCCATGTCACTGCCCTCCGGGTCTATCACCACATACATGTAAAGATGGACAGCACCAGAATTTGGGGGGGGGGTGTTGGCAAGGGTGTGGAGAAAATGGAACCCGGGATATGGTTGGTGGAACTGTAGTTGTGGAAAGCAGGAGAGACATTCCTAAAGAGAGTAAACATAGAACTGCCAACTGACACAGCAACCCCTCTTCTGAGCGCACCCACTAACGAGATGAAATCACCCTTCACATAGATGACATCATTTGATATCCTCCATTCACCACAGCATGACTCCTAACAGTGAAGATATGGAAATAAACTACATGTCCATCGACAGATGAATGGAATGCAATTATTACTCGGCTTTTAAAAAGAACGAAAGTTTCCCCTTTGCCACATGGATGGACCTGGAGCACATTATATGAAGTGAAATAAGCCAGGCAGAGAAAGACAAATATTGAATTATCTCACTTACAAGTGAAAGCGGAGTCTGGGGAACAGAAAAGATCCTACAGATATTGAAGCAGTCATTGCCATGAACAGAGCGGGGGGGGGAGCTCAAGGGATAAAATAGCAGATATGTCCGATGAGTAAGTTTAGTGATCTACTGTCACATCCACAGGTAACAAGATTATAATCTATTAAGGATTTTAAAGTAGATTTTAACTGCTCTTATCACAAATAAAAGTAACTATGACAGATATATTATCTTGTTTCATATAATAACCATTTTACCCTCTGTATGTATCGTGCTGTAAACCTTCACTATACACAATAAACTTTGTTTCAAAAAACAGAAAGAAGAAGGGCACCCAACAAGCAAGTTATGTGTTGTGTGCAGGAAGACACAGCAGGCATGTGCATGGATATCTGTGGTTTCTTGTTGTTTGGGGTTAAAAGAGGGCATTAAGTTATATCCCAGGGCTCCAAGGAGAGTTTCCCACTCTGAGATTTGTGATCTGAGAAAACCTGGTAGTGTGAAAGAGGAGGCAAATCATTCAGGCTGGGAAATAGTCACAGAGCCAGGAGAAAATAAGATGTCATGCCAGTAAGATTCATCAGAACACACAGCACAGATATTAACATGGTGAGTCCTAAGGCATTGCTGGGTTGACTAGCGCACTTTCCATCTGTCCAGTAGTCCCGCTTTTAGAACTTTTTATCAGAGTGGGTTTCCATTCCCTTTCTTATCCTGTGTGCTGACAATGTGGAATGTCTGCTTCTCTTCCATGACAAAGGGTCAAAACAGCAAGAGGGAGTCCAGTTTTATATTCAAATTTCAATTTGAAGATCATCAAGTTTTCATTTGCCTGTGATCTGAGTACTGGAATTAAAATTGAAATGGTTGGTTTTTATTGTCTGAATTTCAGATCCTGCAGTGGTCACACCTAGTGATGTTGTGGTTGTACCATGAAGATAGATATGTATGAAGCCTGAGAGGCACTTTCTAAGATCTCACTTAGGTCTGAGCCTTCCTAGTGGAAGCCATGCAGCCCAACTAAGCTGTGAGATAGCTCCTCATATGTGTTGCTACTATAGACCAAGGTAGACTGAGATTTTGAAAAAATTGACCAAGCAAATATTAGTAAAACCCTATAATGCCCACTGTCAAAATGAACCTCGTTCAGTTTTTTTCAGATGCCAAAGGCAGCACTCTAGTCACCAGACATGAAGGAAGTTGGCAGGCTGCCACTCCGGTGACTGACACTGTTCTGCTCTTTCCAAAGAATGACTCAGTTTGAGATGGGAGAGACAAATAAGAATTTTCCCTTGTTACTAATATTTGACCAAACTTACCTGTAAATCTTGAGTATTAGACTCAGCTTTTGAAAAGCTGCATGGTCAGGTTGACAAACGTCCTTAGAAATGTCACTTTTAGTATCTCCAAATATGTATGTGACAGGTGATTATGTGATCTGGCATACCACTGCCACACATAAATGGGCTATCAATGTGAGTAATACAAACAGGTAGCATAATCAGGACGTATTGTTTATAAATTCACAGGCAATTAAAATTCTGTGGAACATTCCAGAATACTCCATGGCAGGTGGAGGAGCAGCAGACATGCTCCTTCCTGCTCCCCAGCACCAGCCTTAGTCCACTCACAAGCTAAAGAAAACACTTACTATGGTGTTTTGGGGAGTCAAACCCAGTGCCCCTGTTATGGTTGATACGTTGTGTCAACTTGGGGAGTCTAGAGGTTTGGCTGAGTGATTCAGTAGGAAGCCAGGGTGCTTACTTTGTATATATCCTGAGCCTGTGGAAGGGGAAGGCATGGAGTTTGTGTGAGAGGTACACGCCCCCCTGGGTGGGGGTAGGCTCTTTACAATGTAGGGGAGAAAAGGAGGCTGCTTGGAGCCATTCTTCCCTTTTGCTGGTTTCTTTGCTGTGCTCTGCTGCCGTGAACAGTTTGCCCTCTGCCATGTGCCACTCTGCCTCAGAACCAGCCAAGAATGGACTGAAACCTTCACAAACTGTAAGCTAAATAAACCTTTCCTTCCTTCATTTTGGGCGTTAGATATTTTGTCTCAGCAACGAGAGAAAAGTAACCAAAACAGAATTTGGTACCAGCAGAGTGGAGTCGTTGCTGTGACTATACCTGACCATGTGGTTCAAGAGCCTTTGGAAATGGCTTGTGGGAAGAGTTTGGAAAGGTTTGGAGATGTCTGGTCAGAGCTTGGAAGACCAGAATGCTGATGGAAATCCTGCCAGTAAAGACCAGGTTGGAGAGGTTTCTGTTGGGAAGGACTGCATTGGTTGTTGGACTCCAGATGTTGTATGTTATGGCTTGGCAGAAAGTTTATCTGCATTTTGCTTGTGTCCAGAGACTTTGCCTAAGACTGAGATTAAGGGCAGAAGCGAACTGATTAATCTGGCAAAAGAAATTTCAAGGCAGTTGAATGTTGGGGCAGTGGCATGGCTATTGTTGGGGGCTTTTAGCCAGATTTATATTGACAGTCAAGAGCAATGAGCCCAGCAGGATGATTTAAAATGTGAGTTTAGCCAGAAAGGAAGCTCCAGTAAAACTGTGGACTGCAAAGATAAGGCTGAGGTGATCTCTATTGCTATGAAGGAACAAGAGAATGGAAAAGATGGCCTGAGGGCATCACAAGCAGCAAGTCTCCACCCTTTGCAGCCTCAAAACTGCAAAGGTGAAAGACCTTGCCTTGAGAAGGAAGCCAAAGAGTGCCATATTCCAGAATGGTGGCAGCGGCCGCACCAGGTTCCAGAATGGCAGCGGCATAGAGAATTTGCTCCTCAGCATTGGATTCGGTGTGCCCAGCAATCCAGGCACTCGAGCCCTAAGGCCAAGAGAGAGGAAAGTTTGGCTATTGCTCCAGGTGGCAGCAGGCCCTGGCATCATCCACATGGCTGTGGCTTTAGGTGCAAGGAAAATGCAAGAGAGTTCTGAGGTTAAAGAGGCTTCCACCCAGATTTCAGAAGGCCTGGGAGGCCAGGCAGTGTGCCCCAGAGAGGGCAATATGTGAGGCTGTGAGTGTGAAGCAAAAGGTGCCCTGGAGACCTCAGAAGTTTAGAAAAGACAGGACCATGGATCATCTACGGAAAGCTGCAAAGAGGGAGCAAAGCAAGCCTAAGAGAGAATCCGTGGGAGCTGTAACCACCAGAAGTGCCATAGGGGTGGACTCATGCAAGCTCTTCGGAGCTCACAATGTGCCACAAGTTGCTTCAGATGCTGGATGTGGAATTACAGGACACAATGTTAGCCCTGCTGGATTTTGGACTTGCTTTGGTCCCAATACTCTGTATCCCCGTTTGTACCTTTTGGAATGATAATGTTTATTTTGTGCCTTTAAATGTTGGAGGGGTTTAATTTTCATTTGTATGGGGGCAAAATGTTATGGTTCTAATATAAGCATGTCTTTGTATCTGGAAACTGGTTTAAAGAAATGTGTCTGGTTGCCAGGTTGACAAAGGGTGGAATGTTATGGTTGATACATTGTGTCAACTTGGGGAGTCTAGAGGTTTGGCTGAGTGATTCAGCAAGAAGCCAGGGTGCTTACTTTGTATATATCCCGAGCCTGTGGAAGTGGAGGGCATGGAGGTTATGTGAGAGGCACATGCCCCCTGAGTGGGGGTAGGCTGTTTACAGTGTAGGGGAGAAAAGGAGGCTGCTTGCAGCCATTCTTCCCTTTTGCTGGTTGTTTTTGCTGTGCTCTGCTGCTGTGAACAGTTTGCCCTCTGCCATGTGCCACTCTGCCTCAGAACCAGCCAAGAATGGACTGAAACCTTCACACACTGTAAGCTAAATAAACCTTTCCTTCCTTCATTTTGGGCATTGGGTATTTCATATCAGCAACGAGAGAAAAGTAACCAAGACACCCCCCAAGAAGAGTTGAAGTTTTATAGGAAACTGGCCTTGCCGATGCTATCTTGATAAGAATCCAAATGAAGGAAAGAAGATTGAACAGATTTCTCAAACTTGCAGAGTTCTTTCTGATGCCAAAGATGGGACTCACATGACAAAAGGGGAGAACAGAGAATTAAGAAGGACAGAGCAAGTGGCAGCTGTTGTTCTCCCATGGATATCTTTGATGTGTTTTGGGAGGCGGATGGACGCAGAGAGAAAGGAAAGGATAAAATGTTGTATGTTTTGCTCCTGGTAACCTTAAAAGGTTTATACACTGGCAGAACAAGAAAACTGCCTCTGCAACAGAACGTGATTTGTGACACATACGAAATCCAAGATGGTAAGAAAGGTGCTGTGCCGACCGTTGGGATGCATGTAAGAATTCATTGGATAGGCCCAGGAATTGTGCAGCAAATACCTGTGACCAGAGTGCCAGGGCTATGGGCAACACACCAGTCCCAAGGACTGATGCAAAAGCTGCAATGAAAGATAGTCTGAGAGAAGACTCTAGAAGTTCATATTGACAAAGGCATGGAAGGTGGCCAAAAGATAACATCCTGTGGTAAAGGAGACTGGAGCCAGGTGATATTATCATTGTGTTAGATCAGAGGGACCAGGGTGTTTGTACTCCAAGAGGAGTCTGGGTAAGTGTACGGACATATAGCTGCTTGAAGCATTGTGTAGCATCCAAATGTCAGTATCTACTCTTTCAACCAAACTGTAGTCATTCCCTATCATCCAGGCCAGGTGTCACACATGGCAACAGCAAGAGTGTACTAAATGAAGTCACAAGCATTGATCAGAGGCCATGTGGTTAAGAGTGGCCTAATCATCGAGTTTAAGGTAAACTTTTCTACAGATGGCTTAATCTCTCTTGGTTAAGCTCTGTTTGCTAGAGGAATTCCTACCTGAGAGGAAGGAAGTGGATGAGACTGCTGATCGGGCAGAGATGGTGGACTCCGATCCAGATGAAGAAAGACGGTGCCCTTAGGATGGAGAAGCCTGTGAGGATGAGGAACGCCATCCCAGATGCGGTGCTCAGGGTCAGGCCTCTTAGTGGGGCTGGTGAATAACCCTGTGGGCACTGTACATGCAGGAGTAGAGGCCTACAAACATAACCATGCTCCCTCCTGGCTACTGTTTTACAATTCCATTACAGTAATTTAAAAGTTAAATGAAGAACAAATGGAAATAAAAAGCTCAAAAACTTCTGATAAGCAGGCTAGGAAGACAGAGTGAGAATTTCCAGACGTGCTTTCCCGGATGAGATTTTATCAGGCGATGTTCAGCGCACATTTAATATTGCAAGGGGAAAAGTGCTATAATAACTACAGAAGCTGCTAATTATATGGACAAGAATATCAAGAATTATTCGCTAAGGGCTGGGGATATAGCTCAGTGGAATAAGCGCTTGCCTAGCAAGTGCAGGGTCCTGAGTTCGATCCCCAGTACCGCAAAAAAAAAAAAAAAAAAAAAAAAGAATTATTCGCTAGATAGAAGCTGAAATCATCAGTAAAGAGAAATACTAAGCATGTGTGTTTGGAAGATAAGTTTATGAAAAATATTACATCATCTTTCTACCATCCAACATTTAAAAAATTTTAAATAATAATGCAAGGCAGAGTAACAGGGCTGAGATTACATGATAAGAAAATAATTCCTTATAGAATTATTTTGTATACTAGCATTCAAAATATTAGACAAAATAATATTTAAGAATTACATTTAATTTTGTTATTTAATCTCATTTAGAACAGAGTTGTTCAGAGGAAGAAAATATCCTATGTGGGAAATTTTCCTATCTTGTCATGAAGACTTCATAGTTAAATGTCAAGTTTGCCCCCCAAAAGTTCCATGAGAAATAAAACTCTAAATACATCTATTAGAAATCATCTGTGATCTATTCATAATAAAGAATTCCCCATATTTCTCTTCTCTGCTTTATTCTTTTCTACAGAACTTAGCTCTGCCAATAGTCTATTTATTTATAGCCCTGTTGAGGTCTTGCTCCCCACCCCCCAAAATATAAACTTCATAAAACAAGAGCCTTTTCTGGTCACTGCTGCATTCCCATTTCTTAAAAAGGTGGTATATCCATTGCAAAGGTGCTGAATAAGTAGTGACTGGATGAATAAAAAACAAAGTGGAAAAAAGAAAGCAGTGTTGGAAGAAAAAAGAATCTCAAGACTCATTTTGCTCTCACCAACAAAATTCAACATAAATTGGTCGATTCCTTATAGTTTTTGTCTACCAAATCTAAAATTCAAAGGATTGTTTAAAAGATTACTATAGCAATTACTTTCAGTAGTAGACAGCTCAGCATTTTTGAGACCTGCTGAGCAATGAACCCCAAGTTCTCTATATTACCCACTCAATATTAGTCCAACTAAAGTGAGCATGTCTCTAGGACTGCAGGCACACGGTTGGGACCACAGGCACAATCCACCCGCTCATACAAAATTTGTTCTTCACCATAACAAAAAAAAAGTTGGTATTTGACTTTTTTAAAATGTTTGAGAAGATTTCAAATTCTTTCTATATTAGTGATATTTAACTTCAGTCAATTATTGATTTTTTTTCTTTTTTTTTAAATTATTGATTTTCAGCATTTGGCTTTTGACCAAAATATGTGTCTCATGTATTTCCTCTAGACGGCCAAATCAATAGTCCTTATTGTAGACTAAGCTGAGTTCCTAGAATTCCTTTTAGACTTATTATATGTTGACTCCCTGGCTCAATGTCACAGAGCTTCAGAATCACTACTAACTGTGCCCTAAACCCCAATGTCAGAGCATGGTTTAAAACTGAGATAATTTAGAGAGGGTACTTAGTACACTATAGATCTCAGCAGGAATTAATTTTATTCTCCTTCTTAATTGTTAGAGACTCATCCACAGCTGTTAAGAGACTAACTCTGCTGGCATCACACAACCTTACTTTACAATTGGTTTCTGGACATAATTATTGATTGTGTCTCTTCTAGTCCCGTAAGTTTGCTTGTTTGCTTGTTTGTTTGGAGACAATCGTGCTTTGTTACCCAGGTTGGCTTTGAACTTTTGATCCCCCCTCCACAGCCTTCTGAGTAGCTGGGATTATAGGCCTGAGTCATAGTGACTGACTCATGTCCCTATTTAAATAATGAATCATTTGTTCAGTTTATTAAAAGTAGAAGCAAAACATTGCCATTCAATAAAAGAGGGCTTTAGTTTAAATGGAGAATCAAGCAGCCTACGTAGGAATCAGAAAGGTTTCTAATTCTAAATAACTAAATGATAGTTTTCAGAGATTATGAAAGGTAGTGTTTGGGCCATCATAAAATTATTTTCTCTCTTGATTTAATGAAATCTTTGTGAAACCAAGCATGGCAGCACACACCTGTAACACCAGCTTGCTGAAAGGTTAAAGCAGAAGGATCACAATTTCAACCGCACCCTGGGCAACTTAGCAACGTAGCAAGACTTTGCCTCAAAATTTAAAAAAAAAAAAAATTAAAAAGGCCAGGATGTAGCTCAGCATGAAATTTAAAATTCAAAAAATAGAAATCAAGAGTCACTTTTGACTAAGGGCTCAAACATTTATTCTGTAGAATCTGGAATAAGAGCTGGCAGAAGTTGTACTGAAAAATGTCCATGGACACTTACATTCAATCTTTATACTTACGCTCTCTGGTCCACATAGCTAGGCAGAGTCTAATAAGTAGGCCTTGAGAATCAAGTAGCAGAGCCCTTTCCATGGGAGGAGAGTGGACGCAAGTAATGTCAGCACATTTCACAGGAAAAAACAGTACCTTCTGCCCACAATATGGTTCCCACCGACACTTACATCTTTGAAATAGAGATTCAAAATATACACTCAATATGAGGTTGAAATGTGTATTCATCTCCTTTGTCTATCTTTTTGTTTCTTTTTTTTTTTTTCGTCTTTTTGAGACAGGGTCTCGCTTTGCCAGTCAGGCTGGCCTTGAGCTCATTTGTAGCCCAGGCTGGTCTTGAACTCCCAACCATCCTCCTCTCTCAGCCTCCCAAGTGCTGGGATTTCAGGCGTGTGCCACCACGCCTGGCCTTCATCTCCTTTGTCTATAAAAATCTCTTGGAGGAAAAATACTTTCACTAGATTATTGCTTAAACTAATGTTTTCTGCAGAAATAACATGAAGCATTCTCAGCTATTAATCTTGTGGATAATTTGCCAGAACTACAAACACAAAAAGAAAAAAAAAAAACAGCTGTTATCCACTACTTAAGGGAGTACATAATCTTGTATTTAGCACCATTTTATCCTGCAAATTTGAAATGACTGCACAATGAAGGAAAAGTGCTCCAAAGAAAGGTAGATTAGTGCCATGCATAATTTGCATTTCTCTAGAACAGGCAGAGCAAATTGCAAGGAGGAACTTTTGGAACACAAATATTTCAAGGATGATCTGTTTTTCCTTATACATATTTATTCTGTAATTGATTTAATAGGCATACATGCTTATTTGCATTGAAAGATACAAAATTTTCTAGGAAGAATTTCAACGAATGCTTATTTTCTGTCTCCTTATTTAGGCTCACTCATTGATATAGCTAGAAAGATTCTAATTTCCTTTCAGAATCACCTCTTTGCTATTTTGGTAGCTGGAAGTGAGTGGGCTCCTTTGCATAGCATTTATTCATTTGTTCATTCATTCACTCAGTCAGAAGACATTCACTGAGTGACTTCAGCAACTACTTAGATCAATAAAGAAACCAGGGGTTCATTGCATCCTTTAAATTCTAATGAAGGAACCAAGCAAGCAAGATAAAGAAGCTGCACAGATGAGGTGCAGAGTGCAATTACTACAAAGATGGCCCAGCCCTCAGAGCTAAGTGACACCTGAACAAAGACCAGGGGGAGTCTGGGGAGCAGCTGTGTGAACATCAGTGAAAAGACAGCAGAGGATTCGGTACCGTATCTCTCCCTCTTAGGTCCCTGGATGGGTCTGAGAGTTAAACTGACAGAAGATGATAGATTAACAGAAAAATATACAAACATATGTAATGTAAGATATATGTGATTCAGGAGCCACCCTACAATTTATTTATTAAGGAATGAAGACCCAAAGAAGAGACAAAACCTACTGCTTCTGTTGGAGGTTGATCAAAGAGAATCTATTTAAATTATATGGGGGGGTGCTCAAGGAAAGTATGAATTGTGGTAACAGGATCTGCTTAGACAGAATTCTTTCAGATAAGACTACCCATCTGTTATGATTGATACATTGTGTCAACTTGGGAAGTCCACAGGTTTGGCTGAGTGACTCAGCAGGAAGCCAGGGTGCTTACTCTATACACATCATAAGCCTGTGGAAGAGGAGGGCATGGAGATTATGTGAGTGCTCCACGCCCAATGGGTGGAAGTAGGCTGTTTACAATGTAAGGGAGTTAGAGAGAGGCTGCTTGCTGCCTTTCTTCCTTTTGCTCTTACTGTTTTTTGCTGTGTTCTGCTGCCTTGAATGTTTGCCCTCTGCCATGTGCCACTCTGCCTCTGAACCAGCCAAGTATGGACTGAAACCTCCACAAACTGTAAGCTAAATAAACGTTTTCTTCCTTCATTTTGGGTATTTTGTCTCAGCAGCGAAAGAAAAGTAACCAAGACACCATCATACACTGCATCTTGCTCCCTGGTCCAGTGAGGGCATCTTTCATACGGGACTTCTTTCCTCCCATTTTCAGGAAGTGGGGATGATAACGCACTACCTGCATTTACTTGTCAAGTTCCTCCAGCTAAAGGAAATTCTCATCTCCAAGAAGCATGTCTTGAGGTGGGTGCACTCCAGGGAGAGCAAATGGCAAGCGCAGAGAGAACGAGCAGGGACATACCCAGGATGCCAGAAGGACACAGAGGAAACCGGGAACACAAAAACAAAGCAAGCATGGAACTGGTAGGTGTCTCAGGGGACCCTGAGCCTTCTCAGGACACCACGCCCAGACCCCTGAGAATAAATCCACCTCCAAAATCACAGAAAGACATTCGGATCCTAATAAAGTCGTCATCTCTCTGATGCCTGCACATAACCCTAACTGTTCCTCTAGCAAGACACGCAGACCTGTCCTCTCCACCTCACAGCCTCAGCATTTTCTCCTACCCACAGCAACTTCCCTCTAACAAACTCTACCACTTGGATCCCTCTGATACTCATTTCCTACTAAGGTATAAGAAACACCATGACACCGTTTTCCCTCCTCCTTTGGAAAATTAAAAAGACCGAGGCATTTTCCCGTGAGGTATGTTAAATCTTGATAAATAAAAGTATTAGTCTGTGGATGGTGTTGTGACACAAGAGCACACGCTGATTGACAAGCGTGCCGTTTCTCCCACGCACAGGTTTGCAGAGCAGGTGGATGCGCTGGGCGGCTTCAGGAATCATGGCCCACACTGCTGCCGAACTGCCCTGGGGAGGGCAGACATTCTTCCCCCAGTGGATACGGCAACTGTGGGTCCCAGGACCCCCGCTGCCACATACAGTTACTAAAATCTACAGGCGCTCAAGTTTTTATATAAAATGTCACTGTATTTGCATATGAGCTGTATGCACCCTCCCATAATACCTCAAAGCATCTCTAAATTACTTATATCTGATACAATGTAGATGCTGTACAAAAAGTTGTCATAACGTACTGTTTATGGAATAATGACGGGGAAAAAAGCCTGCATGTGTACAGTATAGGCTCAAGGTTTTTATAGTTTTTTTCTGAATATTTTCAATCCACAGTTGGTCCAAGGGGGTGACAGGCAAGGGAGAAAAGAAAAAGAGAAAGAAACAGAATTATGAATCTTCCAAATTACACAGCTTTTTCTAACCTAGGCAACTGAACTGGCAAGCTTTAAGATGAGCAGGGAACTGGCAGATTTTATTGGATAAAGTCTGAGAGTCAAGTTCCATGGATCCAGCCCAATTCCACCACCTACTAGATACAGGACCTGACAGTAAAATTTGTCCTGAAATTTTTTCAGAGCATAATTGTCTCTTTCATGATTCATGGCACACACTTCTGGTATTTCTGTGAGTAAGATTCAAAATTATTTTCTGAGAAAAATTTTGGCTCTGTGCTGTGACCTGTTTTCACAGGAGAGAAGTCTATGTAAACACAAGTCAGGGATTCTCAATTTTCTTAACAGAGTATTAACTGTGCCACCTGTTTGTCTAAAACATATGGGTCCCTCTACTCAGCACAGAAGAGCAGCCTTTCATGTTATCAACAACCTTTAATTGCCCGTCATCCAGCTCCCATTAAATGTATAGTTAAAGGAACGGTTATTGAGAGAAACACTGGGATGTGTTAGCTGAATTTTCCCTGTAGAAGGTACAGTCTTTATAATCCTTCTCTGTATCAGCTCAGCTATTTGCATCGCATGAAAGTAACTATTTTTAAACATCCACCCTGTAAACTCACAGCCGTGAATAAAGCTCTTCTCCAGGTCAAGCATGTAAGCTCCTCTCGCCGCCAGTGTATTGTGCAAAGAGTCTGGCGTTTTCATCCCTTCCACCCCTCATCCCTCACCTTGTTGCTATGTTTGCTACATGTGTACTTACTCTGGAATTATTCTATGAATATCGCTGACCTCCCTCTGGAGATGAAAAGTGCAGAGGCATTGAGAGAATTGACGAAGACAGTTCAGGAGAAGCGTAGGCTCACAAATACAAATAGAAGAGAGATGGTTTTTTTTAACTGAAAGCATTGAGAAAATAAAAGATTCTTTTAAGTGTATCTGGGATGGATCATTTGACAATGAGTGAATAAAAAAGCAACAGTGGCACAAGGAAAGGAAAATGACAGGTGAGACAGAAATGTTTTGTAGTTGGTCAATAACGTAAGCAGTCACTGAGAATCACAAATCAGCTAAACATACTATGATACACCCAGTGCTTAGACATGAACCAGACTGCAGAAGAGAAGCACAGAAACATCTGTGCTGACTGCTAAGGCAAAGCAGAGATGTCAGATGTCTGTTCACCCGCTGATAACTCAGGGCAGTGGTTGGGCATTACTAAAAGAAAACTTGGGAGATTGCTAGGAACTGAACTCAGGGCCTATTACTCCAGCACCAAGCTACCCTTCCAGAGTTCTATATTATTTAAAAATTTAAGGGAGCAGGTATTCAAGTACTACTCATGAAAATGTGTGCCTTATGTTCAAGGCCACTGTGCACATGCACAGGACAGCACACAGGACAGCAGCAGCTGCTGAGAAACAGCTCATACATTGGAGATCATCAGGGAGAAAAGTGCCTCCTTGCCTCAAAATCCTTCCATGCACACAAAAATGAACCATTTTGGGAAACTGTGCCTCATTGGCTATAAACTAAAAAAGCTGAAGACCATGCTTCCAGGACACCCCCAGACTGTGTTTTGAAACAGGAATGTGAAGGTAAACCATTCTTGGTCACTTTGGAGTTAGAACAACTTCTGGAGCTGTGACAAGACAAACTAACCGTCCTGTGGAAAAGCCTTCTCCGAGCTACATTATAAACATGCTTTCATTGAGGGTCAGTAGAAGAAACAGCCATAACTGTTTAAACTGCAAAAAAAAAAAAAAGAAACAGCCACAGCAAGAAACGGTGTTAAATTTTTCTACAGAATTAGAGCTGAAGATAGTGTCTATTAGGAAAATCTGTTTCTAACTACATTAAACAGTATGCTTGTGTTTATCAAACAAAGAGAATTATTTTGAATCATATGTCCCATTGGTGCCAGTCATCAGGGAGTTTGGAAGTAAATTTAGTATAGTTATTAGACTATCTCAACCACCAGGTACAGTTGCACATGCCTACAATCCCAGCACTTGGGAGGCTGAGGCAGGAGGATTGTTGCAAGTTCAAGGCCAGCCTGGACTACAAAGTAGGATCAAGGCCAGCCTGAACTTCACAGTGGAGACCCTGTCTCAAAAAAAAAAGACTATCTCAGTCCCAGTTCAGTGGACCAAAATCCCTCTCCTCCTTATTAATGCTTGCTTAAAAATGTCAATGTATTATATTTTAAATTTTTTGAATGTATAAAACTTTTAAAAATTAAATTTAAAATGTGTATAAATTTACTATTTTTAAATGTTAATTTCAGAATATTTTAAAAATATAAGACAAGAGAAATAGGTAAAAACAAATATCACAGATAATCCCTCCATACTGAAATAACTACTGTTACTAGGTTGCTTGGTGTGCTTTTCTAGTACATGTTAATCCAATTGTTCTCCAAGTAAATATTCAACAAGTATTTGCTGAGCACCCCATATGTGTCAGACACTGTTCTAGGGACTGAAGATACAGTAATAAAGAAAACAGGCTCAGTATTGTCCTCTTGAAATGGGAATTTAGGCTGTTTATATTTACTGGGGCCATGAACAGCTGTTTGATGAGCACCTTCATCGTTAGATTTGTGACTACATCCAAGGTCACTTTCCAGGAATAAATTTTTAGAAGTAGATTTGCATAACCAAAAGGTATTTACTATTGGGCTATCTCCTTTTACAATAAGCACCCTTTTTCATTCTTGTTTTCACCAAGTAAAATATGCACAAACTTTAAACTATCATAATGCAACAAAACCAAGAGTTCCCTTTCATATTCCCCACCCCATCTGTCCATCCAAAAAGTCAATGACTTTTATATTTCTAGTTATCATTCGAACATTGCTGTTGTTATTTTCCAACTTTATATATTATCTAGTGACTTAATATGATACAAGATAAAAATGCCATCGTCTAAGCCTCTCTCAGAATACACAGACGTTTCCTCACCCGAACTACCCTATAGAATCAGACAAAGTTTAGCTAAAACAGGATTATCTTGGAACCGTAAGTGTCTACATATGATCTAACAGCTGAGACATACACTACACTGTTGCTGTATTTCTTTGTCAGTTTTTTTTTTTTTAATCTACTCTTCCTGGAATTACTGTCTAATAGTTTTCATTTGCTACCTTTATCATGTACCATCATTCCTCTTAAACTCTTCAAAGAACTGTAAAATATTCTCAATGTGTTCACACTGGAAATCCAGGCGTCCCACTTTTTTTCTTGGACATAGCTCTTCTGGCGGGAAACTTCGTTTTTAATTACATAAAAATGTACGGCTCCATCGCTGAGAAGTATTATGACTCATTCAGCAGTCCCTCTGGTGTGAGCCTTCCCACTGGCCCTATTTCATCTGCTTTCTCCACACCCGTCACCCTGGGGATTCCTGTCCCCTCTCTCCTGAATTAAATTACTCGCATTCCTTTATCACTGTTTTCTGTTTATTAGTAATGTATTTCATACGGGTGTAGCGTAAGTTTCCTTCTTGAGAAAGGCTACAAGCAAAGTACGTTTCTTCAGCCTTCGTTGAAAACACTTCCTACTTTGGCTGGGTACAACATTCTACAAGGATTAAAAATAATTTTCCTCAGGTTTTTGAAGATATTATCCTTTGTTTGCAGGCTTCGAGTATTTCTCTTGAGGAATCTGAGATCACTCCTACGTCTAACCATTTCATCATAATCATTTTCCTTCTCTGAAGGATTTTAAGATCCTGAAGGTTCTGAAATTTCACTAATATGCCTTAGCAATGTCTTTTTTGCATTCATCCTGCTGGACGCTGCTGGTCTCTTGCCCCCAGGAACTGGACCCTTCAGCTCTCGATATGGTCTATTAGTTCTTTAATAACTTCTAGCCTCCCTTATTGCTCTATTTCTGGAATTCCTATTACTCACATTTCTCATCTGCTCCCGTTTTTCTGTTTCTTCTCACTTGTTCTTTGTTACGTATATTATCCTATTGCATGTCATTTTTGTGACCCTGGGTATTTGCACTGAACTAGCCATTGTTGTACTTTTCAGTTTGAGACAAGGTCTCCCTATGTCACTGAATCTCATTTTTAACCTCTTTAGTTTTCCTTCTCACGTTTGGTGGAGTAATTTTTCAAAGACACCTACCGATAGCTTTGAAAATCCACCTACTGATATTTAAATTTCTTGATCACATGTTGAATAGCAAAAACTTCTAAAAGCTCCATTTTCAAATATTTTCCTATCCCCAATACAGCGTGTACATATTTCTGAAGACTCATAACTATCTCTTTAACTGTGCGTCCTTCTACTTCTTGCATAGTCTACTTCCTGCGTTTTTCTGTTGATTTGTTTGGTGTTTGTGTTTCATGTGAGACACAACTGTGAGAGCCTTTCCAGAAATAGTTACTAATCCATAGCTGTCCACTGATATTTAAGAATGAGGCACGAAACAGCCGTCTGAGGGTACTGGGTGCTTGGGTGGTGCTTACCAACCAAGGGGCTTCGTCTAAGGATGACCCACTCGGACCCAGTCTCTCCCAGAGAACCCTCGAGAGTCAGTGTCCACTATTTGTCTTGGACCAGACACTTCCCCAGAAGGAATGCTCCAAATTCTCAGTGAGGGCTAAGCCTCCTCCCTGACACTCTGGGAGTGAAACGCAGAAGGGGGCTGAGGTCTCCTCTAGGGTACACAGGCTCCGATTCCTATCCCCGTGTTTGGATAAT
Source organism: Dinomys branickii (assembly GCA_004027595.1). Taxonomy (NCBI): domain Eukaryota; kingdom Metazoa; phylum Chordata; class Mammalia; order Rodentia; family Dinomyidae; genus Dinomys; species Dinomys branickii. The sequence continues at coordinate 1,807 of PVLD010013039.1, read as the reverse complement.
GCCCCACTCTCGTCTGTCTCCTGTCTTTCCACAGATGGGGAAGGACAGCTCCTTGCACCTGTAGGGAAGGAGAGACCTGGCTCATTTCCAAGCACGATTCCATGTTTAGTTTCATCACCACTCTCACCTCGTCAGTCCTGAGTCTTCTGGGAATTCTGCAGTAGGAACTGATATCCTTCCTGCTGGCTTCCCTGCTGCAAGAGTTCAGGTTTTAGATTTCTGGATTCTCCCAGTCGGAACTCAAAGGCCATCTGCTTTTCATCTTCAAATTTTGTTGACATCTTTTATCTGTTATTGTCTCCTCTCCTTTCCTTACAAGTTGATGCTTATTTATATTCTTCTCTTCTCACTTTATTAGTCTTTCAAGAGGGGCCAGAAAACCAGCAGTCAGATGATATGATCCCTTCCAACTCTTCACTTCTTTACCTATGATTGATCAGTGTTTCCTGATTTGAAACATGATGTGTGTAAAAGAATTACACAGGGGCTACCATGAAGTTTTTCGATAGCCATGCATGGTGGCACACGCCTGTAATCCCAGCACTTGGGGAGGCTGAGGCAGGGGGATTGCTGCAATTCGAAGACCAGCTTGGGCTACAAAGTGAGTTCACGGCCGGCCTGAACTGATAGCGAGACCATGTCTTAGAAAGATAAAAAAAAAAAAAAAAGAAAATTTCCCAATGATGATTGCTTTAAAGAAATGGAAATGGTAAATGGTATATCAGAAATGGGAGAACTTTGCACTTTTTATCTTTTGTCTGAAGGGCACTACTTTTTTAGTGCTCTGAAGTTGTATTACTTTATCATTTTAACTGAATTACTGTTTAAGAGCAAGTAAGAATGAAGTAGTAATAAATCCTTGTTATTAAGAAGATAGTCGGTCATGGCTCCTAGAAAGTCGTGAGTACTTGCAAGCTCTGAAGAAGATACTGACATCGGAATGCTTGCTAGGCCGCGTTTTGCGGCCTGTAATCGCTGTGGACTTGGGAAAGAACCTGGGAGACCCTCAACCCACGTAATGTTTTAGAAGCGGCAAAAGATGGCGACCAGGTGAGCAGCAAGGAAGCGATCCTCCTCGATAAACACCACCAGCTCGAGACAGACTTGGCGAGCGTGAATGCCGGGACCTCGGCTGGGAAGATCAAACTGAACGTGTTTCTCTGAGCTACCGGGGGAGATGCGGTAGGGCGGCCCAAACTGCCGCGGCGAGACGCGAGAAAGCCCCAGACGCTGGGAGCCTGAGACGCTCCGCGCGGATAGGGGGCTTGGCTGGGTCCGACCGCCCTGGGGGCAAAGCCAGCTCGGTCCCTTCCGCCTCCCGAGCCGGCGCAGCTTTCCAGCGACTCCCGACAGAGATCAGCTTATTAGCAGCGGGAACACCCGGCAGTCCCACATTTCGCGCGCATGGGGCAGGCTGCGCAGCCTAGACCCTCGGCAGCCGGCGGTCCGTGGCCAGGGCGGCGCGAGCAGCATAGGAGTGGAGCATCCCGCTCCCTACCCCAGACCCGGAGAGCACGAGGAAACAAGTGGCTGCGAGCGGCGGATCGCGAGCATAGCACAAAAAACTGGCACCTTGGAACCTTCCTGCCTGCAAGGACTCCGAAAACTGGTGAGCTATCTGCGCTCGCGACCAGATCACCAAGTGGGGGAGGAGATCCATCCCTATACCTGCAGGGAACCCTGGGAGGGCGGGGGAGCGGTCTTACACACCTCACCCAGGTCTCTAGATAGGGAATAGCTAACCAACATCTGTACAGCCTTTTAAGCGGAACTCTCAGCAGAAAGCTTAAGGGACATTCCCCCAAAG
>PVLD010013038.1:0-57680 GCA_004027595.1 Dinomys branickii | reverse complement strand
ACTCTAGGATCTATTGGGGTTACAGAATTTCAATTGAAGTCTTTAGTAAATTTGGAAAAAATTTTCATCTTCTAATACATTCAGATATTTTTTTAGGTGATCAATAAATTTTTTTTTAAATAAAAGTACAAAAACATATTAACAAACACACACCAATTAGCATAAAAAATAGTACAATCACAACTGATCTACAGACAAGGTGACATGATCTCAACAGTGGTTGTTTTATCCATTGATATCTTTGAAGTGTAAATATATGAACCCATATACAGACATGCAAAATTGGTCAATTAATCCTCTCAACAACAGAAAAACACAAAAAACAAAAAAACCAAAGACAGAAAACAAAACAGGCAAAAAAAAAAAAAAAAACAAAACCACCAATAGTTGCTGCTTTGCATATTGATATCTTCGAAGTGTGTGTTCAGGATAACACATATAGACATACAAGATTGATCAAATAACCCGTCATCAATTATTCCTTAGCATTAAGTGATATAATAGTAGAACCATGTTAGCCCTCCTACATATATGTATATTCATACATACATACATACATTTTTGTCTCTTTCTTTTCTCCTTTCCCTCATCCCATCTATTCTTTGTTTTTGAACAGATTTCCTTCATGTCTCTTAGTTTATATTCCCACCCTCGGGTTCTTACAACAGTGATACAATACGTTGCCTGTACAACACATTCAGATATTGATTTGGTCTCATTCTATCCCTTCCCCCACTGTAAGAACTCTACTGGTACAGACAGTCGACCTTTTCACCATATTTCATGGGGTTCTTACAGCTTTTTCTTTCTTTTCTGTTTTCTTACTTGGGGGGATTCCTGGAAATGGAATCCAGGGATGCTCCGCTGCACTGCATGACAGTCCTTTCTATTTTGAGACAGGGTCTCATTAACTTTCAGGCAAGCCTTGAATTTGTCACCCTCTAGCCTCAGCCTTCCAGGCAGCTGGGATAACCATGCATCATCACACTCAGCTTCCATCTTCTTTCCAGACTTCAGTCCAGGAATCTTCTATAGACCTTAGTTTTCAGATCACTAATCTTCTCTTTAGCTTTGTAAAATCTGTGAAACTTTTTTTTTTTTTTTTACAGTACTAAAGATTGAATCCAGGGCCTCACACTTGTTTTAAAGACAAATGCTCTGCTATTAAGCTACATCTCCAGTCCTTTTCATTTTTACATTTTTTGGTTTTTTGAGATAGGGCCTCACTATGTAGTCCAGGCTGGCCTCCAATGAGGCGATCCTCCCGCATCAGCCTCCTGAGCTCTGAGATCACAGAGGTGTGCCACCATACCTGGCTCTTTTTTATTTTTTGAGACAAGCTCAAGCTGCCCTCAAATTTGTGATCCTCCAAAGCTTGTATAAATGGGGAGGGGAAAAAGGATTGAAGAGAGAGGAGGAAAATGGGAAAAAAAAAGAATTAAAGTATTTTATGTACAGGTAAAAATTCCCCATGATACATGTGATTAATGTATGACAAATATGTACTAGTAAAAAATATAGTTAATAAAATCAATTTGTGGTCCTCCTGCCTCAGCCTCCTAAGCAGCTGGAATTATGAGTATATGACATCATACCCAGCATCAATTGTATTCTTACTTTGTTAATGCTTTGCAGTTCTAGAATTTAGATCTAATTCATTTTTATACATCTTGGTGTGTATATATATATATTAATCATGGATCACAGCATTTTTTGATTGATTAATTGATTGACTGAGGCAAGACCTTACTATCTTCCTATCCCAGGCTGGCCTTGAGCTTACAGTAATCCACCTGCCTCAGCCTCTCAGTGTAGGATTAAAGGAGTACACCACCTTCACAGTAATTTTAAAGTCCAAGTTTGATAACTTTATTATCTGAATCACCTATGAAACTATTCTTATCACTTTTTTCTCTTTCTTTTGTTACGCTTGGTAATTTTAACTTACTGGTGAACACTGTGTATGAAAAATTAGAGAGGCTCTGGATGAGGCTATTTTCTTCTAGGGGAAAAAAAAGTAAAGCTTCCGGCAAGCAATTAGAATTATGCCACTTTAGTCTAACTAGGCACTGTGCTAACCAGAAGCAGCATTTGGTCTTTGTAAGACTGGTCTGTATCTGACCCACACTCACCCCTACAAGTGTAGTCCTTGAGAGGCCTCACCTCAAGGTGTGGTCCCTTGTCAGAGCCCGGTCGCTCGGCTGCTACTACACTGGAATTTTTACTTCTCCAGCACCCTGAGACTATCAATAGCTCTGCTTAGCTCCCTGGCCTATTACTAGACACTTCCTGTTGTGTTCTCTGCCTCTCAGCCCGTGCCACTTACCAACTGGTAAATGCTCTCAGAAAGCAGCTCAGATTATTGGTCTCACTTTTTATACTTTGCTCTCAAGCCCTGGTAATCTTGGCACTTTCCAATGCCTGCCACAAGCTATGTTTCACACTGATCCTGCTTGTCTAGCTGTTCTGGACAGGAGCATTGGCTTCTACTACAAGCCAGCTCACCAGTCCACCAGAACTAGAAGGGAAGTGTACAACTTGGTTTCGGTGACTCATGCTGGTGACTCAGGAGCACCCTTCTCCAAGCCCTAACCACATATAAAAATGTGTCCTAGCTGGGTGTGGTAGTGCATGCCTGTAATCCCAGCACTCGGGAGGCTGAGGCAGGAGGATCTTTGCGATTCTGAGGCCAGCCTGGGCTACAAAATAAATTCAAGGCCAGCATGAACTACATTGTGAAACCCTGTCTCAAAAAGACAAAAAAAAAGTGTCCTGTAACACTGTGAAAGTCACTGACAGGCTCTTCAGTGAGAACAAATTAGCACTGTAGAAAGAACAAAGGCTGGGAGCCAGATCCTCTGTTCCAAACTAGGAATAGAAATTTATTCACAGGGATCTTAGGAGAATTGAGTGAGGCAATATGTACAAAGTACTTACAGTGCCCAGCACACAGTAAACTTCATATTTTAGCTCCCCGAGATGAACTTTTCTCTTTTTGAAAACAGGTATCAGTTTTGCCTTTCAAAGTTCTAAAAACACTCCAACTATCTACAGACGAATTCTGTTTTTCATTTATCCTAGCTAGAAGTAGTAACACAATATTTATATTATCAATAGCCTCCTATCAAAATTTTTTGATGCTTCAGATAATTTAGAATGGCCCTAAATATCAGATACTATAACAAATAGTTCTCAAAAGCCTATCAGCTAATAGGTTGGTTTCCATATTAAACTAACATGCACATAGCAGGCAGTTGAACTGTATACTAAACATGATGTGTGTTTACACTATACCTCCATTTATGTGACCATTTCCAGTTGGGTGGGTAAGGTCACAATTTTTATTATCAGTATTTGGCTAAACATAGAAAACAAAAACATTTGTTAGAGACAGTCAAAATCTAATTTGTGGTTACTAAATCCCTTTTGTCTCTCCTGTGTAGATTTTTCTTCTCCACTGGTACTACATGCCTGTAATTCCAGACTTGGGAGGCTGAGGCAGGGGCATTACTGAGTGTTCAATGCCAGCCTAGGAGCCAGGTGTGGTGGCTCATGCCTGTAACCCCAGCACTTGGCAGGCTGTGGTAATATAATTTAGTTGAAGGCCATTCTAAATTATGAAGCAAGAGGACCATTGTGAGTTGAAGGCCATCCTGGGCTACATAAGCGAGTTCAAGGTCAGCCTATAGTACACAGCCCAGCCTAGGCTACATACTGAGTTGAAGGCCAGACTGAACTACATTTTGAGACCCTGTCTCAAACAAACAAACCTTCACTGTTATTATCCTACTACCAAGCAACTATCATCTTGCTTAAACGGTTGCAATAGCACCCTTGCCATTTTCCCTGCTTTGGCTCTTGTCCTGTAGCCAATTTCCCTCACAATACCCACAGCAATATTAAACCTCAATTATAAATATGATCATTAGCACCTAATTTAAAAGGCCTCAGTTATCACCCACCACCCTACAAATAAAATCCAAACTCTTACCCACCCATGTTCACAAAATGCCCTCACAACCTGACTCCTCACTTCAGGGAGGGCGTACTCAAATTTCACGTCTTTAGAGCACCTTCTCTGAACACACTAGCCATGGGCATGCTGTTACTCTACCTTTTCACCCAGGTTTATTTTTTTAAATGTACTTGCTATTAATTGAAATCACACTTTTCAGCTTTGTAGAAGAGTCACTGGCACAAAGTATACAGCACAAATGAAAGTGTCCACAAGGTTTTTTTTCCAATTGAAAAATAAATTTAAAAATTTTTATTTTAAAGAAAAGAAAAATAAACAATAAAAATAATGGTATAAAATTTCAAAACAAGAGCGGGGCTTGGTGGTACACGCCTGTAATCCTAGCATTCGGGAGGCTGAGGCAGGAGGACCCTTGCAAGTTTGAGACCAGCCTGGGCTGCAAAGTGAGCTCAAGGCCAGCCTTCACTGCAGAGGGAGACCCTGTCTCAAAAAGACAAAAAAAAAAAAAAAAAAAATCAAAACAAGATTTTAGAAGAGTAACAATGGTTAGTACACTGTGTATTTGTTATTTTGAAAGTAGTCGCTCATATTACAAGGTATGACCTACTTGTACACCAAGGAAACTTTCACAATCAAGAGTGAGCATAACCACCACTCCCAAGTGTTAGTTTTACTGTTTATACCAGAGAACTACCTTTATTTCAGTAATGTGCACCTTATTTTTGTTTATCTCTTTTTCTGCTCAGATCTTTATTAATTTATTTTGCTTTTTCCTGCTTTCGTGATGCAGAAACTGCAATCACGGATGAGACCTTGTATTTTCTAACACAGACATTTAGTACTGTCGATTTCCCCCTAAGTGCTGCTTCAGGAACATCCCATATTTCAATAGGCTACGTTTTCATTTTCATTCCCTTCGGGTTTGTTGTTTGATCCAGGAGTTACTTACAAATGTTATTTAGCTTCCAAATATTTGGGGATTTTCCAGATATCTTTCTTTTATTAACTTTTTATTTAATTCTACTGTTGACAGAAAATATACTTTATGTGACTTGAATCCTTTTAAAGGTAAATAGCATGTTTTATGGGCCAGAATATGGTCTATCTTGCAAAGGTTCCACATATACTGGAAAATATGTATTCTTCTATTACTGAAGAAGTATCCTTCAGTTAAGTTGTTTGATAGCATTGTTCAAATCTCCTGTACTTTCACTGATTTTTCTACCTGCTTGCTCCATCAGCCTTTGAAAAAGGGACACGGAAATCTCTGACTATGATTGTGGATTTGTCTATTTGTCATTGTAGTCTAGTTTTGTGGGTTAAGCAAGCTTTGGTAGGCTTTCTAAGAAACCAACATTGCTGTACAGTTTTCATAAGAAAGCAAGTTTCAATGAACCAATTACAAGCCACTTAGCAGACAACCTATTCATGTACTGGGAACTGTTACAACTTATTTGCCATTAAAAATAGTCACTTCTACAGAAGCCACATCTGTTTCCCTAAGTTACAATCTTTTCCTGGATCATCTCCACTGTAATTGTGAAACCTCCTCTTATACAGAGGACATCTAAAAAGGCTGTTTCTAAATATGTTTTTCAAAACTAGACTTTTAAAAATGTACAAAAACTGAGGCTTTGGTGTCTGTGACTGTTAACTACTCTCAGTACCCAGAAAAGAAAACAAGACTTACTTCATGAAATACTGCTCCAGAATACGGAGATACTCCCAAATCCAACAGAGAAAGGCCTTCAACCACTGAAAAGTAAGACACCCAAGTTCAGACCTAAGAGGCAGCAACAGATGGTCAAAAACTAAAATGTTACAGTCAGGCATGGTGGGTCATGCCTGGATTAATCCCACCACTCAGGAGGCTGAGGCAGGAGGGTTGCGACAAATTCAAGGCCAGTCTGGACTACACAGTGAGTTCAAAGCCAGCCTGAACTACATAGTGACACCTTGTCTCAAAACAGTAACAACTAAGATGTTACATACTCCCAGGACCAAGAAAGGTCTCAGAGTTCAATCTCTTTTGCCTCATCCTCAGCAAGTGGCTTTAAGTCTGGATTTGAACGTTATCAAGAATGAGGAACTCTTTCACATACACGCAGCACCCTTTCCATTGTGGGGCAGCACTCACTGTAAGAAAGTTACATGTTAAACTGTAAACTTCTTTCTACCTCTTTGTAACTTCCACTCACCCTAAAGAAGTATTCCATTTATGTATATTCTGTCCATTCCCATTTTTACCTCCCAAAAGCCAGTGATAAGTGCCCACAGTGAGGAAATGGGCAGTTACTCTCAGACACCATTTGGTATGTGTTTGTATTAAAATTTCTACACAGCAATACAAATTATTAATTGTAAGCCTTTTGAACCTAAAATAATGGTTTTTCTTTTCCTTTTGGTTGTTTTGTTTCATTTTAGTTTTTTTGAGACAGAGTCTTGCCATGTAGTCCAGGGTGGTCTTGAACTCACTGCATAGCCCAGGCTGGCCTCAAATTTGCAGCAATCCTCTTGCCTCATCCTCTTGAGTGCTGGAATTACAGGCATGGGCCACCACACCTGGCATCTAAAATGGTAGCTGTTTTTGTTTTCTTTTCTAATTTTTTGAGACAGGGTCTCCCCATGTAGTTCAAGCAGGCCTTGAACTCACTATGTAGCCCAGGCTGGCCTCAAACTTGAGGTGATCCTCCTGCCTCAGCCTCCTCAGTCCCAGGACGACACGTGTGTGCCACCACGCCTGGCTCATAATGGACTACTTTACAGTTAAAATGTATACTCTGTTATAAATAACTAAATAGCAGAAAAGAGACTTCTCCTTCGAGGGCATTCTGGGCATCAAATGTAAACGGAAACACATTTGGTAGAACAAAAAACCTTCATGTGTCACACTTGCAATAATAACTGAAAGGCAATTATCATCAAAGGACACTACAATTAGTGAGCAAAATATATGAAGAAAAAAATCTGAATAGAGAAAAATAATAATTTTACAGGGCTAGGGATATAGGTCAGGGCAAACCTCTTGCTTAGTTAGCATGCACAAGGTCCTAGGTTCAACCTCCACTACTATAAAAAATAATACTACTTTTACATAAATAAACCTAACATATCTTAATCATGCGACCCAAGTTCACATCATCAGTAATATGTTAACCATGTTAATATCAAGTGCTGCCTGATGAGTCACTGAGATGGAGACAAAAACATTATTGTGATCCTCATACCAAAAACATGGTGCCCCTGCCAAAAAAGCATAAACTTGATCTAATCATCAGAAGACATCAGGCAAATCCAAAGTGACATTCAAAATAACCAGCCAGTACTCTAAAAAATATCGAGTCTGGTGAAGCATCCTACATTGGAAGAGACTATGAAACAAAACAACTAAATGCAAAATGGGATCAAAGCTTAGATATTACACCAGAAAAAATACACCAGTGGGAAAGTGTCAAAATTCTAATTAGGTCTGTGCCTTAGTTAACTGTATTCAACCAATGTTAATTTTCTGGTTTAGGTCATTGTACTTGAGAAAGAACGTTAAGCAAGCATCGCAACAGGCTAAGTGAATCGTAAACCAGAATTCTGTGCACATTATTTTTGCAACTGTTTTGAAAATCTAAAAATTACTTCAAAACTAAGAGTTAAAATTTAGCCAGGCATGGTGATGCAGGCCTATAATCCCATAACTCAGAAGACTGAGGCAGGAGGTTGCTGTGAGTTCAAGGCCAGTGTGAGCTACACAATGAGATTCTGCCTCAAAAAAAAGAAGTTAAAATTTAGCTGGGCCTGTTGGCACATGCCTATAATCCTAGCACCCTGGAAGACTGAAGAAGGGTCATACATTTAAACCCAGTTTGAGCAACTTAGTGAGACCCTGCCTCAAAATTAAACACATAAAAAAAAATTTTTAAAAAGGGTTGGTCCCTCTCTTGCCACTTCATTGCTTTTGCTGTTTCCTATCACCATGAACTTGTTGCCCCTCTGCTATGAGTCATGTGGCCTTGGGGCCAGCCAATTATGGGCTGAAACCTCCACAGACTGAACTAAATTCCTTCAACTTTGGGTGCCAGGTATTTTGTCTCAGCAATAAAAGTAACTAAGAAAGAACCTGGCATCAGAGAAGTGGGGTTGCTGCTGTGACTATATCTGACCATGTGGTTCAGGAGGTTTTGGGAATGACTTGTGGGAAGAGTTTGGAAAGGCTTGGAGATACTGGCTGAAAAAGTAGTGTAAGAACGCATTAGGCTGAGTTGGAAATTCTGGTCAGAGCTCAGAAAGCTGGTAGACATCAGACTCAGGCGATTTCTGCTGGGAAGAAGAGCTGCATTGGCTGTTGGACTTCAGATGATGTGTGTTATGGCTTAGCAAGACATTTATATTTTGCTTGAGTCCAGGGACTTTGCCTAAAACTAAGTTTAAGGATGGTGGACTAATTAATCTTGCAGAAAAAATTTCAAGGCAATCTAATGTTGACGCTGTGGCATAGCTGCTGTTGGGGGCTTTTAGCCAGATTTATGTTGAAAATCAGAAGCAAAGAGGCCAGCAGAAATGATTTAAAACATTGTGAGTTTGGCTAGAAAGGAAGCTCCAGGAAAGCTGCAGACTGCAGAGAGGAGAGGAGACCATTGCTGAGAAGGAACAGAACAGAAGATGGCCTAAGGGCATCACAAAAAAACAGGAGGGTTCCATTCTTTGCAGCCTCAAAATTGTAAAAGTGAAAGACTTTGCTTTGAGAAGTGGAGCACCATGTTCCAGAGTGGTGGCAGAGAATTTTTTCCCCTCAGAATTGGATTCAGAGTGTCCAGCAATCCAGGCACTGGACCCCTATAGCCAAGAGAGTGGGAAGCCTAGCTATTGCTCTAGCCGGTAGCAGACCTTGGCATTATGCATGTGGCTCTGGTTTTAGGTGCATGCAGAATAGAAGAGTTGCGTTGTCAGGAAGGCTTCGACCCAGATTTCAGAAGAAGCCCCTGAGAGGGCAGTGTGTAAAGCTGTGAGTGTAAAGCCAAAGGTAGAGCAGAGACTTCAGAAGTTTGGAGAAGCCAGGAACGTGGATCACCTAAAGAAAACTGCAAGGAGGGAGCAAAGTGGGTTCAACAGAAGAGCCACAGGAGATACAACCATCAGACATGCCACTGAGGTGGAACCACCCAAGTCTTTTGGAGCTCACATCTTGCCACAGATTGCCTCTAAAGCTGCACGTGGAGCACAGGACTTAATGTTTGCCCTGTTGGATTTCAGGCTTGCTTTTTGTTTGTAATCTCTGGAATGGAAATGTTGGTCTTGTGCCATTGAATTCTGGAAGTGTTTAATTTTCTTTTCATTTGTACAGGAGCTCACAAAGAGTTCGCCTTATATCTCAGAAAAGACTTTGGGAGGGGGAAAAGAAAAAAAAAAAACACTTTGGATTTGGACTTTTCAGCAATGATGAAACTGTTAGGACTTTGTCAATTCTTGGAGATGAACTAAATGCCTTTTGTATAAAGGGTTGTGCATGAGTCTTTTAGAGGCTGGGGTGGAATGTTATTGTTTGTGTTTACATGCCTCCCCAAATCCTCATGAAGCCATAGCTTTCTCAGAGGTGGCCAAATCTAATGTATGATTGATTTCTAGTGCAATGCTGGGATTAAGGGTAGATCAAGCCACCCTTGCTGGATCAATCCACTGACTGGCTGGGCACTACCTTAATCCCAGCAGACTCAACATAAGGGACAGAAAAAGGCTTGTCTGTCTGTTTCTTTCCTGTTGTTTTTGCTGCCTTCTGCCACTGTGAGCTGTTCCCCTCTGCCACGTGCCTCCCTGCCTTGCAGCCGGCCCACCACGGACTGAAGCCTCCACAAACCGTGAGCCCGTCCTCTTTCTAAAGGGGGCAGAACTTAAGGGGGACGCAGCTCAGTGGCACAGCAAATGCCCAAAGAGCTCAAGATCCTGAGTTCAATTCCTAGTACAAAAACCCAAATAATAAAAAGGGGGTCAGGCTGGGGATGTTGCTTAGTGTGAAGACCCTAGGTTCAATGTCCAGTAATGTAAGGGGAGTGTTAAAATATAAAAGCGTCCTATAGATCTATATTTACTAAAGGAAAGCTGTCCATGAAATATTTGTGTTTGTGTGTGTGTGTGTGTGTGTGTGTGTGTGTATGCGCACATTAGTGGGGATGGTGTGCAAGGCTTTTCACCTTCAGCTTCCCTAGTTGCCCTTTGTTAAACTTTTTCTTTTTTTTTTTTTTTTTAATTTTGAGACAGTCTCGCTAAATTGCTGAATTGCCCAGGCTAGATCAAACTTGCTATCTTCTTGTTTCAGCCTCCCAGAATGCTGGGATTACAGATGTGCACCAACATGCCCCACTTGAAATATTCTTAAATGAAGAGCAATCATAACATAGCATGTAAAAAAAAGCAAGATGTGTTAATTTTAAATTTGTATAAGCATTCATTTACTTATCTGAGGGATAACAAATATGTAGTCAATGAGAAATATATAGAAAACTCTTTTATTCTTTTTTTGGTCACTTTTGAGGCAGGATTTCACTAGGCAGTTCAGGCTGGCCTTAAACTCACTTTGTAGCCCAGCCTGGTCTTGAATTTGCTGCAATCCTCCTGCCTCAGTCTCCTGAGTGCTGTGATTACAGGTGTTTGCCACCATGCCTGGCTTAGGTCTATATATTTCTAATGACTGGACCATAAATACAACCATAAATTTACAGACCAACCTTAAAGGCAACTGTATAAATGTAATTTGACTCAGAAATGCTTTTGCTAGATATTATATATCAGTAAATTTGTTAACCTATTCTCTCCAAATATTTAGAATGTGGCTCTGCTACTTTTGTTTTGCTTTTTAAGGGAGGGTTTTGCTGTGTAGTTCAGGTGGCCCTTAAGCTCATTACATAGCCCACACTGGCCTCCAACTCAGTGATCTTCCTGCCTCAGCCTCCCAAGTATTTGGATTATAATTGTGTGCAGTTCTTCTACCTTGATTAAAAATAGTATCATACTGCTTCATAGATACAATAATTGATAATATAAAAGAAGGGTCAACTTCATGTAAAAAAAACTTTAAAAAACACTTCCAGTTTTGTGCTAATATTGTTTGGACAATTAAAAGCCGGTATGTTATACTCTGAGTAACTAATTTAAAGATAACAATATGCAATGTATTAACCATTGTTACTCTCCTATTAGCTTGTTTTGAAATTTTGTTTTTTCTCTTTAAAATAAAATTTAAAACTTCCACAATTCAGGAGGTTGAGTCAAGAGGACTGTTGCAAGTTCGAAGCCAGCCTGTGCAACATATCAAGACTTTGTAGAAAAGTAGTCCCTGTACTACATAGCCAAGAACTACAGAGTGAGATCCTGTCTCAAAAAAAAAAAAAAAAAAAAACCTGCAAAAACTTACCATTTGCCATAGCATTAAAAAGTATAGGAAGAACATAAACTCAGTATTTTTAACTTAATATATTCCATTTTATGATAAACTTCTTATACTGTGTATGTGTGTACAAGAATGAAAAATGTGGCATCATCTACAGTGCATTTGGAAATATCTGAGCTCAAGCTGTACCAAAATCCTAAAATATATTGGTAAATCAGTCAGATGTAGAGGTGCATACCTGTAATCCCAACATTCTGGGAAGCTAAGGCAGTTGAGGCAGGGGAATTGCAAATTTGAACCCAGTCTGGACAATTTAGTGACATAGCAAGTCCCTGTCTAAATACATAAATAAATGAATGAAAAAATAAAAATCTACTTTATGTTTAAAAGAATAATCAGAGCTGTCAAATTCTAATATATATAAACAATACTCCAAATGTACAGTAGGAACAGTTTAAAGTTGGTTTGACAAAAACCCTGCTTAGAGGAAAAAACAAAAACTCTATTTAAAAACCCAAACAAAAAGCTAGGCATGATTGCGCACAGATATAGTCCCAGCACTAGGGAGGTGGAGGATCGTTGTGAGTTCGAGACCAGCCTGGGCTACAAAGTGAGCTCAAGGCCAGCCTGAACTGTATAGTGAGACCCTGTCTCAAAAAGACAATTAAAAAAAAAAAAAAAAAAAAACCAAATAACCTATTGATTTTACACCATTCTTCTTCCAAAATAAAACCTGCACCTAATAGTATTTCATGGGATTATTATCCATTTAATATTTTATAATAGTTGACTAAAGAGCTCATTAATTGTCACTAGCTATTGTATTTTTTGCTTGTTTTCTGGCACCAGGAATCGAACTCACGACCCTGCACTTGCTGGGCAGGCGCTGTGCCGCTGAGCTACATCCCTAGGCCCACTAGCTATTCTAAAATACTTTTTCTTTCTTTTTAAATAAAGCATCTCAAACCTTGGGAACTCTACAGGTAACATGGTACAGATTCTTCAGATAAATACTAACAAAAAGAAAAGGATACACAGTGCCTGCCTAGCAAATGCAAGGTCCTGAGTTCAATTCCTGGTATTAAAAAGAAAAGGACAGATTAAGAGAGACTTACAAGACATACAAAAACTTTTTAAAGGCAAGATTAAGTAATAGTATTTAGGGACGCTCGCTTTGGGTAGTAAAACTTAAAAACATGCCAGGACGTCATCACTGTGGAAGTCAGGGTAACAGCGACCCATGAGCACAGCGCAGAGACTATAGTTGAGGCAGTGCCCAGGGTAGGGTGCCACTCACTGGGGTCACGGAGGTCTCACCCTCATGTGGATGAGGACCATAACGCTGTCCCCCCTACAAGCCACAGTACAGCACTGTATGATGTGTGCTGTGCTGACTGTATTTTATTTATAAAGGAGTTTTGGTTTGAAGTAGTGATATCACAAGTGTTCCTCCTGACCTGGACTCTTGTAGGTGCATTAGAGGTGAATTACTTTCTCATTTTTTCTTTTTTTTTCCCCCTGATGCTAGGTACCGAACCCAGGGCCTTGTGCGTGCACAGCAAGAGCTCTACCACTGAGTCACATCCCCAGCCCCACCCATTTTTTTCCCTGTTTTTTTTTTTTTTTTAAAAAAACAGGGTTTCGCTATGTAATTCAGGCTGGCCTTGAACTCCCAGTGATCCAAGTGCAGGGGTTACTAGGCATGCACCACCACACTCAGCTAAATAGAGGTAAATTTCTAGATAAGCACTAATAGCTTGGACTCTCCCCTGAACTCAGGAAGCTAAGTCCATACTAATTCCCAGTCATTGGGTCAAATGCTGAGGAAATGCCAAAATAGGGCAAAAGGGTTCCAATAGTATTCCTGACAGACTTCTAAAGAAGATAGAATACAGTGAACTCTAGTGGAACAGCCTGCCTACAGATTCCTAGTTTTGAATATACAAAATCAACAAACAAAATTCAATAGCATTCCATATACCAATTATGAACCCACCAAGAAAGAAACCAGAAAAGAAACTGTTTTATTTTTATTAAAGTTTTTTTTTTGAAACAGGATCTCACTGTATAATTCAGTCTGGCTTCAAACTCATTATGCAAGGCTGGCCTCCAATTCATGGCAATCCTCCTGCCTCGGCCTCCAGAGTGTTGGGACTGTATGCATGCACCACCACACCCAGCCTCAAAAATTCCATTTATGAAAGCTTCAAAAAAATTAAATACCTAGGAATCAACCTACCAAAGAGGTGAAAGAGGTCTGCAATGAAAACTACCGAACTCTGAAGAAAGAAATTGAAGAGGACTCTAGAAAATAGAAGACATCTCTTGTTCTTGGGTCAGCAGAATTAATATAAATGGACATATTACCACATGCAGTCTACAGATTTAATGCAATCCTATTAAAGTACCATCAACATTCTTCACAAAACTAAAAAAAAAAAATCCTAAAATTCATATGGAACCAGAAGAGACTCAGAATAGCCAAAACAATTCTGAGAAAAAAACAGTGAAGCAGGAGACATCGTAACACTGGATTTCAAGTTCTAACACAAAGCTATAGTAACAAAAACAGCACGGTTTTGGCACAAAAATTGATATGTAGGCCACTGGAATAGAACAGAAGACACAAAAACAAACACGCACTTTCAGCCATCTTATTTTTGACAAAGGGGTCAAAAAACACTGAAGACAGGCTCTTAACCAATGGTGCTGGGAAAACTGGTTATCCTGGCGCAGAACACTGAAACTAGGTATGTCTCACTCTGCACTAAAAACAAATCAAAACGGACTAAAAACCTCCATTAAAAACAGAAACTTTGTAACTGCTGGAAGAGAACTGGGTTAACACTTGAAGCCATAGGCCCTGGCACCGACTTCTTGAACAGAACTCTAATAGTACAGGAAATATCAAGAATCAACAGGTAAGACTACATCAAATTAAAAAGCTTCCGCACAGCAAAGGAAGTAATCCCTTGGGGGGAAAAAGACAACCTACAGAATGGGAAAGTTTTGCCAGCTACTCTTCTGAGAGTGGAGTAATATCTAGACTATATAAAGAACCAAAAAAGATTGTATCGAAGCCGGATGTGGTGCCGCACACCTGTAATCTCAGCACTCAGGAGGCTGAGACAGGAGGATTGTTGTGAGTTCGAGACCAGCCTAAACCACAAAGTGAGCTCAAGGCCAGCCTGAACTGCATAGCGAGACCCTGTCTCAAAAAGACAAAAAAATAAAAAATAGAAAAGATTATATCCTCCCCAAACAAATAACCCAGTTAAAAACGGGTACAAAAACTGAACAGACACGAAAGGAGTCTGACCGCCATCCGAGGCTGCCTGGGGGCCAGTGAAAGCCTCTTCCATCCTGCTGCGCTTTTACACTCGCTGAAGATATATAATGTGGGTTAATGAGGCCCGGTAACCAAGGCCACACCCACAATTCCCACCTTTCTTCAGCCCTGCTCCTGACAAGCAAGCACCCATCCCAGTACTTTCTCGAGCCTTGTCCCGGGCAGGTAGCCCCCACTCCGTTTTACTAAACTTTCCCCCGGCAAAAGTCCTATTTTCACCTTTTCCTTTCACAGCCTGTCTTTATGCTCATGACCCTATAAAAGACCTTATAGCCTACAGGAGAACTGCCAGTCTGGTCTAAGTGCCAGAGTGGGCCCTCTCAGGTTTGTTCTGAAATAAAACTGTCCTGTTGAACTCATAGCTTTGTTCTTTCCTCGTTTCCTAACAGATACTTCTCAAAAGACAAAGTATAAATGGCCACTAAGTACATGAAAAACGTTCATCATCCAGTTTAGCTCCTAGGAAAATGCAAATCAAAATAACTCTGAGATTCCATCTCACCCCAATCAGAATGGCTATCATCAGGAACACAAAAAGCAACCAGGCATGTTGGTGCACACCAATAATCCCAGCACTCTAGGAGGATCGGCAGAATTTCAAGTTCATGCCCAGCCTGGGCAATTTAGCAACTTAGGGAGACTGTCTCAAAAAATATTTTTTAAAAAGCTGGGACTGTAGCTGTGTACAAAGGCCCTAGGTTCAATCCCGGTACCAACCCCCGCCTGCACACAAACACATGAAAGCAATAAACACGTGAGGATGTGGGCTTGCAGATTGAAAGGACACAGAAAGGACACTGTCCTATTGTGATGGCTATGTTATTCTTATCTTTCCAGTATCAACTTTCCCTGGTTCGAGTAACAGTCTCCTGGTTTTCTCTATGGCGCACCTCCCTTGCCATGTTTTGCATGAGGCTGCCCCTCTCCAGAGGCAGATGAACCAGGGTGACCACAGTGATTGGCTGAAGAACTGTTATACAATCAAATTAGTTCAGTGTGACTCAGTGCCAGGGTTTCTGCTCTGCTGATGGAAGCAGAGAACTTTTCACTAGATACAAAACCAAGAGGCTATAACAGTTAGAAGCTAGGGTTGGTCATTTTTGTTTACATTGGGGAAGAGCCTGCTTGAATGCAACAAATGCCAAGAATTGGATCATTCAGTCTCTGGATCCAGGTAGGCCTGATGAGATCTATCCCTGGACTATTCGGTTATAAAGGCCGATTTGCTGATGTTGTGTGGTACTGGGAACTGAGGCCAGGCTGTCACCCACACTGTGCAAGCGCTCTACTACTGAGCTGTAACCTAGGCCCTTTCATATTATTTTTCTTACTCTGTGAAGGTCTTGCTTCAACCAGCACATCCTATAAAAAACAGATCTTACGCATTCTTTCTTCCATATTTATTCAACAGTAACTAAATCCTTCTGCCTCAGCCTCCTGAGTGCTAGGATTGCAGGCATGCGCCCTACCTGGCCTCCTTGAACATTTCTTGATTCTGTTTAACTTCTGCTACCCTGTAATCTCCTCTCCCAAACCCTAAATCTTTCAAGAGTCAGTTTAAATCCCCATTCCTTCGGAAACTGGGAAAGGAAGCAGCAATTTATTCAGGGTCAGAATACCAAGGAAGGAACTGGGTGGAATAGGAAGTACATTTTTGTTATTAAGTATTTTGGTCTTTCCCACGAAACTACTGATCCTTCAGCCTGAGAGTCTCATTGTAGGCGCTAGCATAAAACAATATGTCATGAAGACTTATAAAAAAGAAAAATCGCACTGCAAGCCCCAGACTTAGCAGGGACGACTAAGCACATTCACAGACATTCTTCTCGCTAAATCTCCTCTTAGCGAGATGGGTCCTCTCCCTCCAGCCCCTCACGCCTCACCCGCGATCACGGCTCGCCAAACCCGACGCTCTTCACAAATCCCTCCTCCCCCCTGCACCCTTTCCTCCGGTCCCAGCCCTTCAAGACTCCCGCCGGGGCTCAGCACGCCGAGCAGGACACGCCCCCTCACGCACCCACCCTTCAGGTCCGGCCTCCAGGGCCCAGAACCTCACCACGCTTCCTTCACAACCCCCTCTGCTCCGCGCTCCCACTGCAAGTCTCGGAGGCGCGCGGGAGCCTTCCGTTTCCGAGAACAGCGCGCCGGCAGCCGCTTCGCCCGCCTCCCATTCACAGAGACGGAGACAGCGCGGGCCGGCGCTGACCACCTACTCAAGAGGCTGGCCTCACCTCTCTTCCAAGAGCTCAGTGGGGACACCACTTCCACTCGCTCAGAAATGAGCTCGGCCAGACTGGAGCGGAACAAGGCCGCCCGAACGGTCACGGCCACCAACAGCACCAGGGCCAAGGGAGCCGCCATGATAATTGGGGCGGGCGCGCAGGCGGGAAAGCAAAAACGAGGCGGAAGAACCTCGCATCTTAACTACCACCTTTTGTAGTTCCCCGGGAGGGTGCGCCCCGTGGCTGCCGCTGGAGCTGCCAAACCTGAGAACTACGACTCCCAGCAACCCACGCGGCGAGATAGGCGGGACGACGGAAAGTGGAGTTTATCAAACTTGTTGCAAAGGGTTGGGGAACGCCTTGTCCAAACTCAGGTGAACTGTGAAAGTGCGCAGGTGCAAGCTAAAGTACTGCAGTTCTCTTCCTAGAATTGCGAGAGTTTTTTAGGAGAAAACAGTTTTACTCTTGCGTTTGTTTTTAATGTTGTTTACCTTTTGTTTTTTCAAGACTGTTTTCTTGTATTTATTCTGTAGCTGTTTATAGAACGCTAACTCTACGCCAGACTTATATTATCTTCTGAAGATACATTTTGTGTAGTAGATTTATTAGTTCTCTTACCCTCACGTTGCTTAACCTACTTCAGTGCCTCAGCAACCTTACCTGAAAAATGTGCTCAAAGTTGTAGGCTGACTAGGGACGACTGAAGAACGTTTAGAGATTTTGTCTGTCACTTTTAAAGCTGTTATTGAAAATCAGCTTATAAATTTACAGTTAAATTATATTGAAAGTGGGAATAAGTACTTAAAACTCATCAATCCCTAATTTTTTAACCAAATTTTTGTTTAATCTGTGTTAAGCTCATTTACTAGTGCTGTATCTGTATGGCAAATGCTATGTAAAGATTTACTGCTGCTTTTCTCAGTCACATCAGGATGGCCGGTTAGAAGTCCCTTAAGGTGGGAGTATTTACACAAGAGAGATCAGCAAACACTACAGATCATTACCACTTCATTAGTTAATGTATGAAAAGTATTACAGTGAGTGTTCACATATTAGGTGGAATAATGAAAATTAATTATTAATTATTAAAATAATTAAATTATTAATTATTAAAATTAATTATATTTCAGCTCTGTGATGAAAATGAAATAGCATGCATCAGTAGGATAACTGGCTGACAACAGCTAACTGAATATTTCAAAATGGCTAATAGAAAGGATTTGGGATGTTCCTGATACAAAGAAATGGCATCTGAGGCAATAAATACATCAGTTATCTTGATGTGATTATTACACATTTTTATACATATTAAATTATTATAGTGTATCTCATGAATATCTGACTGTGAATTAAAAATAAAAATGTATTTCAAAAAAGAAACAGTACATTATTGAGAATAACTATGGATCAAAGGATGGTGACAACATGACACATGGTCAGAGAAAGCTCTAGGAAGAGATTTTTTTTTTTTTTTTTTGTCTTTTTGAGACAGGATCACACTATGCTTGTAGCCCAGGCTGGTCTTGAACTTGCAACGATCCTCCTGCCTCAGCCTCCCGAGTGCTGGGATTACAGGCATATGCCACCACACCTGGCTCCAAAGAGATAAAATTTGAGCCAAGGCCTACAGAATGACAAACTAATTAGAGCTTCCAAGCTTAAGAAATAGACTGAGTGGGAAAACAGCAAGATGTACTTAAGGATCAAGGAAACAAGTAGGCCAGTAGTGGAGGTGCGCGCCTGTAATCCCAGTACTTGGGAGGCTGAAGCACAAGAACCCGAAATTCAAAGCCAACCTGGAGTACAGAGTTGAAGGCTAGCCTGGACTGCACACTGAGGCCCTACAAAAAGGAAAGAAAGGAGATGAATACGCCCCAAATATATAGAGAGAGTAATAGAAGTTGTACGTGGGCAGATGGGAGCAACCAAGAAGGGACCTATGGGCCATGGCTGGGAGGCCATGCCTGCACTTGCGAAGCTGGGGCGGGAGGATTGTTGGGAGTTCAAGGCCAGCCTGGACTCTATAGCAAGACTATCTCAACCACCACCCAAAAAAAGTGCAGTACATGTGGCCCTGGAGAACTTTAAACCGGAAAGCGATGTGGTCAGATGTACAGTTTTAAAAGGCCTCTATGTCCCAAGCCCTACATCGGAGGTTAGAGAATACTGCAGTGACAAAATTGCAGCCCCTGCCATTTTTGGAACTTGGAAAATAATTGAAGAGATTTGATAGTTTTAATGATAATGTAGGTAAAGGTAAAATCACAAACCAGAGGAATAAAAGAAAAAGGCAATAAAATGCTAGAAGAATGGAAAAACTGGTTTGAGGGACGATAGCTTTCCAGAATGCTGCGAGAGGGTCTCCTTGGGGAAGAAGATGAAGAAAGCAGAAAGGCACTGTCAGCCTCTGAGCCCTTGCTCCGTGTCAACCCCTGTACTGGAGTCAATACACGTACTACCCCTGCGTCCTTCCTGAAGAGGTAGGTGTTGCTGTCCTTTTGTGTTAAAAAGGAGGTACACGTATCACTCCATGAGACGTGGAAATGGCTGAAACACCTCCCATTAGGGTGCAGACTAAAGGAGCTTCTGCAATCCAGAATGCCTGCCACAGACCCGCTTCTTTCATATTAGGTAGCTGTTGTGTTGCTCACCTCACCCCAGCAAATGACTTTAAAACTCTTAAAGCGAGGACTGTCCGTGTTTGAGAAAAACAGTGATTAGCCACTGGCCGGTCGAAGGTGAGACCCAAACCAGTGGTTCTCAATCTTTAGGTGTGCATAGAATACGCATAAAACTAGTAATTCTCAAACATGAGGGGATTATATGTTGGTGTCCTTGAAAAAGCATCAGTCCTAAATATAAGAGTTAAAATTATAAAACCCAGAAGAAAACAGGAGTGTATTAGCGAGTGGAGATGTAGAAGAGTGCAAGACCGTCCGTCTGTGCGCTGGGGACGCCAAGGATCCCGCGGGGGGGACGTGGAACCCCCGGAAATGTCCACTGCAAGTCAGTGTCAGGAGGCGGAAGGATCCGCACTGGGAGAACAAAGCATCTGCTCCAGAAAGGCCCAAAGGCCAGGTGCTGGCAGCTGAAGTGTCTGTGCCAAAAGGCTGAAGGATCTGAGCCCAGAAGGCTGAGGGATTTGCGCTGGGAGGAGACAATGTTCATGATGGAGTCGAGGATGAAAGCTCCTCCAGAGAAAGAACGTAGCAAAGCTCCGTCGAAGAAAAACCGCTGAAACTCTTCTGAAAAAAAGGAGCCGCAAGAAAGATCATCTGAAATCCTTCCCTTTCTCCTTTTATATTGTTGGGACAGCAAGCCTCCTTAAGTGGGTCCTCCATGCCCAGAATACTGCCAGTTCAAGTGCACTGGGTGTTCCCCGCTCAAACTGACAATTAGTTAACCTTCGCAAGGAGTAATCCTTCAGGGCACTGAGTTAGGCAATAGTTTCTAAGATAAAAGTCTAACTGCGCAGGTCACAAGATAAGAAATAAATTGAACTTCATTAAAATGTAAAACTTTTGTGCTTAAAAATGAAAAAAACAACTTTTCGTGCTCTAAAGAGCTGGAGAACTTAAAACCCTTATACATTGCCAGTGGGAACATAAAAACGATTTCACTATTGGGAAAAATCTGGGAGTTCCTCAAAATGTTAAACACAGGACTTGCGTGAGGCGCACAGCTTGATCGCCCACCACACACACACACACACACACACACAGTTTAACATAGAGTTGTCATATGACCCAGTAATTCAAGTTCTAGTTTCATATACAAATGAAACCAAATGTCCACACAAATGTTGATAGATTATTCCTAAAGACAGAAAGTAGAAATACCCCAAATATCCATTGTGTTTGCTTGTGAAATGATCAGTAAAATGTAGTACATCAAGTGGGCATGGTGTTGCACACCTGTAATTAATTCCAGCTATGCACAAGTTCAAGGCCAGCCTAGACAGTTTAGCAAGATCCTGTCTCCAAGTTAGAAAAAGGGTAGGGCCTGGGACCTGGGGATGTAGCCCAATGACAGAGTGGTCCTCAGTTCAGTCTCAGTAATCCTCCCCAAATTATGTTCTGTACCATGGAACATTAACTGGGCAATAAAAAATAATGAAGTACTGATACGTGCTTCTACATGCATGAACTTTGAAAACACTATGTTCAGGAAGTAAGCCAGCTGGTCATAAAGAGATATGTAACATACAACCCACTTATATGAAATATGAAATGTCCAGAATAGGCAGATTTATAAATGCAGAAAGTAGATTCGTGGTTTCCTAAAGTGTGGGTGGTTAGGGACGTAGGAAATGGGAAATGGCTATTAATGCATCCAGAGGTTTTTGTTTTGTTTGTTTGTTTGTAGACAGTCTTGCTTTGTAGTTCAAACTGGCTTTGTCTTTTTAAGACAGGGTCTCAATATGCAGTTCAGGCTGGCCTTGAGCTCACTGGATAGCCCAGGCTAGCCTCGAACTCCCAATGATCCTCTTGCATCAGCCTCCCAAGTGCTGGGATTACAGGTGAGCACCACCACGCCCGGCCCTCAAACTGGCTTTGAACTCATTAGCCCAGGCTGGACTTAAACTCACAGCTATCCTCTTGCCTCAGCCTCCTGAGTACTGGGATTGCAGGCATGTGCCACCACATCTGGCTCAAGAGGGTTTTTCTTTTAAATAATGAAAATGTTCTGCAGTTAGATTGTGATGTACTATTCCATAAATATGCTAGAAACCATTGAACTATATACTTTAAATGAGTGAATTTTATGATGTATGTATTGTATCACTGACAGATAGATAAATAATAAATAGTTTGGAGAGTGGTACCAGGGATAAAACCCAGAGCACTTTACCACTGAACTACATCTCCAGGCCTCTTTAAATTTTTTTAATATTGAGACAAGGTCTTGCTAAATTGCCCAGGCTGGTGTTAAATGCATGATCCTCCTACTGAGCCTCTCAAGTAGCTGGGATTATAAACAATCTCTTTAAAAAAAAAAAATTTGTGAGCAGCTGGACATGGGAGAGTTTGAGGCCAGCCTGGGCTACATAGTGAGTTCAAGCCCAGCGTGAACTACATAGAGAGACCATGTCTCAAAAAATAAACAAACACAAATTAACTGAGCATCAGAATAATTTAGGAGATGTAGTATGGTGGATTGACAACTGGTGGTCAGTTTGTAACACCTAGCTGAACTGAATCAACGTGGTTCTGGGTGTGGAGAGCCCACTTGAGAATTGTTGCCAGCAACATACAAAGGAGAGCTGGAGGGGAAGAGGTGGTGCTATGGGCTCTCCTGAAGAAATTTGTCACGCTGGCTCTCCTGATATGAACTCAGCTGTTCTCAGCGCCAGAGGATCGTGGGTCCTCGCTGTCACTGAGGATGGCTGCAGTTCTTTTCGGTGGAGCTCAGGTCCTTTGACATCACTTCCTGACTCCAGTGCAGACCCCTCAGCCTGCTGCCACATATCCTTCATCCCTCTGGCGCAGACTTCCTAGATTCTACCACTGAACTTTGGGCCTTTCCAGTGCAGATCTGTGAAACAGACTTGCATGAGACATAGTTGTGTTGGTTTGGGGGTTATTTTGCAAATTGAAACAATATAATACAGGACACATATCTTATATGATTATTTATAATAATCACCCAAGAACAATATACAAAAGAGTGCAGGAAATCTGTCCACACACTAACACCAAGGAATCTAGCCGAGGGCCTGGATCCCACGAAAATGTCCTGCATGAGTCTACCTGAATACCTAGAGCTCATAACAATGCCTTCCACAAGTCCAACCGGAGGCCCAGATCCCATGACAACATCTCACGCAGGCCTGTTTCACAGATCTGCACTGGGAAGGCCCAAAGGTCCGTGGTGGAATCTAGGAAGTCTGCGCCAGCAAGATGAAGGATCTGTGGCAGCAGGCTGAGGGGTCTTCAGTGGAGCCAGGAAGTGACGCTCAGAGGAACCAGAGCTCCCCTAAAGGTACCACAGCCATCCTCAGCAACAGTGAGGTCCTGAGCTCCTCCAGTGATCCAGATGGCCGAGTTCCCGACAGGAAAGCTAATACAGCAAGCTTCTCCCGGAGACCCGCAGTGCACCATCTTCCCCTCTAGAGCCAGGAAGCGGTGCTCAGAGTGAGGACCAGAGCTCCCCGAAAGTGAACCGAAGCTATTCTCAGTGCCAACGAGGTCCCAAGCTCCTCGGAGGAGAACAGCCAAGTTCATCAGGACAGCCAGCATGACGAGCTCCTCCAAAACAACCAACAGCTCCTTACAGCTTCTACCAGCTCCCAACAGCCTCTCTCAGTTCCCAACAACCAACCTAGTTCCTAAAAGCCTGTTCTTCTCCAGGTCTGCCTCTTCTGCTGCTGGCAACAGTCCCCAGGTAGGCCTCCCACGCCCAGTACCATGCTTACTCAGTTCCGCTAGAGGTTATAAGTTGACCACCAGTTGTCAGTCCACCACAGTGGTTGTGGGCTCTAGGCCTCCAGTTTGACTCTGGGTCATCGGTTGAACTCATACAGGACATTACTGTGGGATCCAGGCCCTCAGCTGAATTCTTTGGGTCTCTAGTATGTCGACAGTCTCCTGCACTCTTTGTATTTGACTGTTTGGGTGACTACTGTAAAATAATTCTTCTATAAATTATGTATCCTGTATTAAATTGTTTCCCTTGCAAAACCTGACAACATGTAGTTATTGTTTTTATTTTTTTGTCTGTTTTTATCTTTATTTGAGACAAGTTCTTGTTATATTACCTAGGTTTCACTTAAACTTGGAATGCTTTGTTGAGACAGAGTCTCACTATGTATTCCAGGCTGGACTTGAACTCACTATGTAGTCCACCCTGATCTCGAACTCACAGCAATCCTCCTGCCTCTGCCTCTCAGGTACTGCGATTACAGGCTTGTGCCACCATATGCAGCTTGTTTTTTTTTTTTTGTTTTTGTTTTTGTTTTTGAAGTAGGGTCTTGCTATGTAGCCCAAACTGGCCTTGTACTCACTATGTAGCAAAGGATGGCCTCGAATTTGTGATCCTCCTGCCTTATCTCCCAAGTGCTGGTGTTACAGGTGTATATTACCATGCACAACTTTGAGTTGTATTTTTATGTAAACTTTCTAGTTCTACCCTAGAGACTATTTCACTATTCCCAGGAAATGCTACACTTTTCATCTTTCTGGGTAATTCAATGTTAACAATTTAGAAACCATACTTTAAAAAATATAATCCTGAAAGTACAGGCATTCAGTTGTTTAGGTGACAGAAAAAGCAGAATAGTAATAAGTTACCAGCTACTGTGTACTATGTTACACACTTTACATGTGTGTGCATGCACTATTACTTCCCCATCACCACACAGACATGAGGAAACTACAGAACAAAGAGATTCAGACTGTAGTTCATCTAAGGTCACACAGCAAGGCGCAGACCCAGGATCTACATCTAACCTCCAGCAGATATTATGGTTAAGCCGCTTTGTCTGAGAAAATGAGAGGAATTTGGGTTGGGTTGAGTAGGGTTAGGTTGTTTTGTTGAGCAGCTCAGGAGGAAGGGTAGAGAATAGAAAACAGGCGAGATGATTCCTCTCCTGAGAAACCAAAGACCTCAGGTGATTCGTGGGCTACCTGGAGAGAGGAAATTAAGGCTCTGAGACCTTAAGTAAACAACATTACGTCACTCAGCTGGGTAGTTTTCCTTTGTCCTTAACTGAGTACCTGCTACTGCCAGATCCTGTGCTAGGCTGTGGAGATTCAAGCCTGTCCAGTACAAACAGAAAACTGATTCCACTCATCTTTAATACAAAGGAAGTTAACTAGAAGGGTGTGGCGGAGCTCACAGGGCCAAGAGAGGAAGGGGAGCCAGACTTGGAATAGTCAGGGCTCAGGTGGGCAATAACACAGGGCTTGCTTAACAGAACCCATATCAGGTCAGGTCAACTATTCCACCGCTGGAATGAATGAATTTCAATTTTTTTTTTTTTTAAAAAACAGGGTTTCATTATATAGTTCAGATTGCCCTTGAATTTGCTACGTAGCGGATGAACTCATGGCAGTCCTCCTGCCTCAGCCACCCAAGTGCTGGGATTATAGGAATGCGCTGCCACACCTTATTTTCACTTATTTTGTTCAAAGACTTTGCATCATGCTATTCAAGAGTTAGTGTTCTTGGAAAGAACATAAAATTGACTGAGAATAGGTCTCGTCCCTGCCTTTTGGCTGTATGGAGGACAGTGAGAGAAAAGCCACTGCAAGAAGTTGGATGGTGAATTTACCACACGGGCCTTAGCACAGCACACTCTGAAGGCAACTGGATGAGGTTAGGTCAGCAGAAGGGTGTTTGATACCGGAGTAAAAGGTGGGGGGACAGACACTCACCAACATTAGTGGTGAGAAACAGAGACACAGATTCTCCCATAATGGAGTTTATAGTCTAGCAGGGAGTCATTCTAAATAGAAGCAGACAAATAAAATAATTAGGGTTTATGATTAGACCTGTGCAGGCACCAGAGCAGGAACAAGGTTAATGAATAATGGGGAACCTACACAGACTGAGCAGTCAACAATGGCCTGTCTGAGGAGGTGATATTTAAACTGAGGACTAGAAAATGAGGAGTCATTGATGTAAAGAGGAGGCACTGTGTTGTGTATGATGAGGAGAGGATTGAGGTTAAAATGAACTTGCGACAAAGGAGGCCAGTGTAGTTGGAATGCTTGTGAACAAGAGGTAGCACAGAAGTAGCTGATACATTCCAGTGATCCTAGTTACATGGGAGGCTGAGGCAGGAGGATCACCAATTTGAGGCCAACACAGGTTATTTAGCAAGAACCTTCTCCCAAAATAAAATAATTTTTGAGGGGTTGGAGATATAGCTGAGTGGTGGAGTGTTTGCCTAGCATGCACAAAGCCCTGGATTCCATCCCTAGTACTTTAAAAAGATGAGCCAGGTGTGGTTTTGCAGTTCTATAATCCCACTACTTGGGAGGATGAGGCAGGAGGATTGCTTTGAGTTTAGGGCCAGCCTAGGCTACAATGTTCAAGGGTAGCTCATGGACCATGGTGCTAAGCCAGGTTCCTCTTTGTGTTTGGTTTTGTTGTCTTGTTGTTGTTGTTTTGAGATAATCTCTCAAAATAGTTCAGCCTGGGCTTGAATTTAAGGCGATACTTCTGTCTCAGCCTCTCAAGAGCTGGGCTGACAGGTGTGCACCACATGCCCATCTAATAAAATCTCAATTTTTAAACATGCTTATGGTTGCTGAGTAAAGAATGCTGGTGGCAAGCACTACCACACCCAGCTTCAATCTTTTTAAAGTATGAAGAAGGGGTTGCAGGAAGCAAGTGTGGCGACATGGAGACCAGTGAGGAAGTGGCTGTAGCAGTGAGGTGAAAGGAGATGGTGGCTTGGGACAGGGTGGCGCCAAAAAGAAGGAAACAGGTTAGTGACTGAACACATCTTTTGGAAGTACAGTACAGAGGCAGGAGATTAGGGCACAGCCAACTGCCTGGGGAGGTGGGCATGACCTGTCAATCACAAAGATCCAGGGCACATGCAGAGAAAGGTTCCTAGTCCTTGTGCTTGAGACAGACCAATCCAAAAATGCTATCTTCAATTCTTCTGGCGCAGAATCATGCACGTCTTTTTTTTTTTTTTTAATGCTCAGTCCTTTCTTTCTTTCTTTTTCTTTCTTTCTTTCTTTCTTTCTTTCTTTCTTTCTTTCTTTCTTTCTTTTCTTTCTTTTTCTTTCTTTCTCTCTCTCCCTTCCTTCCTTCCTTCCTTTCTTTCTTTTTTCTTCCTCTCTTCTCTCTCTTCTCTTTCTTCTCTCTTTCTCTTCTCTCTCCCTTCCCTTGCCTCCCCGCTTCTCTCTCTCCCTACAGTTGAACTCAGGTCCTTGCACTTTCCAGGCAGGAGCTGTGCCACTGAGCTATATCCCCATCCCACACGCAGGTCTTTGAGAGGACACCTTAGATCTGACATCAGTCTGAAGAAAGAAATACAAAAGGCATCAGCCATTATCTCCCGCCCACTGTGAGCTTCCAGCGGCCCACCTTCACTCTGCAGGGCAGACTTCTCCTACCTTTAACTGGCCTGCTGTCACTCTTCAGAGCATAAATTTTTTTTCTTACCTTTAACAAATGTAAAACCTTGCTACCTTTTTTGTGGGTCTTGCCCAATTCTTTGTTTAGGACACAAGAACCTGGAAAGAACACCTGGGAAGAGTCTACTGGACCCCAGAACCCGGTATCATTGATAAGTTACTCTCCAACACCCCCCATCTTGTCACTGGCTCTCACATTCTACATCTTGTAAAGATCTGATGGATCGTCCTCTGAGAATTTCCTTAATAATAATTTGGAAGACAGGAATTTGAAGCAACCATTTCAGACTGGTAAGTATACACATTTTTTAAACACAAGTGGAGGCTTCTTCTTCACTGGCTCCCAAACCTAGCTGCCTGATGACCAGCCAGCACTAAGAATGACACAGAAATAATTAGCGAGGTGAGGAAGTTCATAACATTCCAGTTGTTGCAAATCCATTCTGTCAGGAAAACAAGATCGAGATATAAAGTAGGTCTAAAACCCATATACGGCCATATGTGATTTTTACCCTTAGAAGGCAACAGAACTGAACCAGGTTTGAAAAAGACTAATCAAAATTTATAAGAATATACCTGATGTTAGCTTGTCTTCCGATATGAACCTACCACTCTGGCAAAATAGGCTTTGATGAAGTTTACAACTCATGGAATTATTCAAGGAGAAATCAACCCAAATATAGACTTGCCAGATATGGCCTGGATGAGAAGGAAAGAACTTGAGAAAATCAGCAAAGGAAACACAAGCTGGGCATGGTGGCCCACCTGTGACACAGTCATGACCTGGGCCTTCATGAGGACGGGGAGAGCAGAGCCCTGGGCCTCAGCCTGCTGCTCATTAAAAGTATGACTTGTGTTTTCTCCTGACTTGGAAGCAGTTTTTGATAAAAACTGTGACTCTTCATTTGGGCATACAGGTAACTAAAAGCAGAAGGAAGTTTAGCCTTCCTTTTATAACCTTTGCTATTGTAAAACTTTGAGTCAAATCCCTTCTCATACCCTCTCATATTTGTATGTTAATCATTTCTAAAAGCTTTAAAGGGCTGAGGGTATAGCTTAGTGGCACAAGTGCCTACCTAGCAAGTGCAAGGTCCTGAGTTCGATTCCCAATACAAAAAATAAATACATAAAAGCTACCCAAACAAGGTTGATTATCCCTGAGTGTACGTGATCTCGTCCCCCTTCAAGACTAAGGACATCCCTTGTACTCGCAGGACCTTAGGTCCTCTACAGCCCACCGAGGCATGCCTCCATGGAAGAATAACATCCATCATCGCTGTGGCTGGAAGATGGGAAAAAGTCTGGTCTTATGAGCCCATTTTTAATGCATGAACTCTGATTTGGGAAGAAGGGAAAAGAAAGAAGACTAGAATACGGGAAAAGAATCTTTGGAACTAAGAAAATGAATAACGTGAATTTATGTGAAAATAGAAGGAGACGCTCTAGCCTGGGAGAAGACAGGAGAGTCTGGGGGTCCTGAGACAGAGAATGACTGTGCCCTGCTTCCTGGAAAGCAGCAAGGTCCCAAGCAGAAAATACCCACGGTGTGTATCTCTGTAGTTGTTGTCCCCTGTGGTCTTACAGAGACACGTCATTGCCATTTTGATACAGAAGTAGCAAATAAACCAGCCTCAGAGTGATGAGAAGATGGCAGTGAATATCTCTCCACAGGGGGCACCTGGTTGGTCAATGATCAACACTCATGTCAGGCATGGTGGTGCATGCTTGTAATCTCACCATTTAGGCGGCTGAGGCAGGAGGATTTCCGCAAGGTCAAGGCCATCCTGAACTATATAATGAGACTGTGTGTCAAAAAAAAAAAAAAACACTTACTAAGATAATCAGATCTTCTTGTGCCCACCCAAGCACCTTCACACTCTCTGCAGTTCTGGAACTGTGGCACAATTCTGTGTGGGGAGTAGTGGGGAAGAGAGGCTTTGGCAAGGACTGGGATTAAATTTCTCACTAGCCCAGTAGGATGACAACCTGAAATAGAAATCAATTTGGTCTGAAAATAAAAGGATTTTTCTTGTATACTTGGGCCGGGGGGAAGGACACTAACATAAGAAGTTTACAGGGATGTCCAACTGTGCCCAGAACCCTAACTGTTGTCCTAAACCAGTGACCCCCTGAACTGGAGAAAAAGTAAAGCTCCATGTGACTGAAACCACCAGGGAGATAATTGTTGGTGGAAATGGAACTGATACTCAAGCTGTGAGGATTCTAGCACTACAAAAGTCAAGACTGAGATAATGATCAATCGGACCCCAGCCAGACAGCTGATCTTTAAAAGCTGACCTCCTGCCTCAGCCTCCCAGAGTGCTGGGATTGCAGGTACCTGCCAACGTGCCCAGCTCTTATTGTCTATTTAAGGCATTTTCTTGTAATCAACTAAAAATGGATCAAAGATCTGAGTTTAAGATCCAAAACTTTGAAACTCCTAGAAGAAAACATAAGGGAAACAATTGAAGTCATAGGCACAGGCAAAGACTTCCTGAGTAGGATGCCAATACCACAGGAAATAACTTAAGGGCCGGGCATGGTGGCACACGCCTGTAACACATGGGAGGCTGAGGCAGGAGGATCGTTAGAGTTCAAGGCCAGCCTGGGCTACAAAGTGTGCTCAAGGCCAGCCTGCACTGCATAGTGAGACCCTGTCTCAAAAAGACAAAAAAACAATTTAATTTTATATCAAATTAAAATGCTTCTGTGCAAAAAAGAAACAACAAAGTGAACAGATAGCCTACAAAGTGGGAGAAAATCTTTGCTGCTACTCTTTTGACTGAGGATTAATATACAAAATATATAAAGAACTCAAACATTGTGTTATTACCAAGAAAACAATGCAATCAATAAATGGATAGATGAATTGAATAAACATGTCTCAAAAGAAAGCACAAATGGCTGATAAGTATATAAAGAAAAATGTTGAATATCTTTAGCCATCAAGGAAATGCAAGTCAAAACTACACTGAGGTTCTATCTCACACCAATCAGAATGTCTATTCTCAATAATTAAAAAAAAAAAAGCTAGACATGATGGTGAACACCTGTAATTCCAGGACTTGGGAGGCTGAGGCAGGAGGATTGTTACAAGTTTGAGGGCAGCCTGGGCAACATCGTGAGTTCAAGACCACGATAGCAAGACTGTCTAAACTCATCCTCACCAAAATACAAAAATCGGTAAGGGCTGGAAAGAGGAGGGGGATAGAGGGTGAGGAACTCAGCTATACTGTTGTTGGGGATGTAAATTAATATTGCCATTATGGAAATCAGTATGGAATTTCCTCAAAAAACTAAATAGACTTGCTGGGGATATAGCTCAGAGGCACAGCACGAGATCCTGAGTTTCATTCCTGGTGCCCCAAAATAAATAAATAAATAAAACTAAAAATGTACTATTTTTTTAAAAAAAATGAGACAGGATCTCTCTAAGTAGTTCAGGTTGGCTTTGAACTCACTATGTAGCCCAGGCTGGCCTTAAATTTGCAGCGATCCTCCTGCCTCAGCCTCCTGTAGCCATGGGTCACCATGCCCAGCAAAAAACTAAAAACAGAATTGCCATTTGATCCAGCTATACTCCTCCTCAAGTGGTCCTGAACAAATTTTTAGAGTCAGCACATTATAGAGATAACTGTACACCTACATTTACTACAGCACAATTCACAATAGTTAAGCTACAGAAACAGCCTAGGTGCCCATTAACAGACAAACGAACAAGGAAAGTGTGGTTTGTAAACACAGTAGTATGTTCTTCAGCCATTAAGAAGAAGAGAACCTTGTCATTTGCAGGAAAATGGATGGATTGTTTGAAGATCGTCATGTTAAGTGAAATTAGCACACTCAGTCAAATATCACATGTTTTCTCTCCATGAGGAATCTAGGGACATAAAAGAGAGATGACCTGAAAATAAAAAGGACACCATTAGAAGAGGAGGGGCTCAAGGGGGGGGGCAGAAGTGGGGAATGGAGGGGGGATGATCAAATTATTTTATATGCATGTACCAAAATTAAACCCACTAGTCTGTGTAACTAATATGTACTAATAAAAAAGTCAATGTTGCTCCACTTGGGAGGCTGAGGCAGGAGGATCATTGCGAGTTTGAGACTAGCCTGGGCTACAGAGTGAGCTCAAGTCCAGCCTGAACTGCATCGCAAGGTGCTGTCTCAAAAAGACAAAAAAAAAAAAAAAAGTCAATGTTGCTATAAGGGCAGAGATGTAAAAACAACAGTGGCTTGATCTATGGTGATTATGCAGATTTTTCACCAGGAAACAATAAACTATATAAAAAACTTAAATCAAAACAACTGAGGTCACAAGATGTAGAGGTGGTAGCACGTAGGGAAAGATAATTAAAAGCATCCTTGAAACTGAAAAACTAAAAAAACACTCAGCCCATTGTACAGATTGAGAAACTGAGGCCCAAAGAGGAGCAGTGTCAGCCCCAGGATTACATAGCATGTCAGTGGCCCAGAAACTGGGGTCCTCACCATTGGTCTCCTATACTAGTAGCCTCCTGAAACTGGACTGGGGAATCTCTTTTGAGGTCCCTGGGACAGCCACAACCAGTGCCTCCTGAATCTCCACCCAAGTGCCCCCCAACCAGTATGCTTCAGTTTCTTAGTTGCCCACATAACAGTTCCTGTCGCAGTTCAGGTTGCTTCTGTCTCCTAGAAAGGGCTGGTCACTGTGATGCATACCTGATCACTATGATGCACATTATAAGAAGCAATCAAAGACAGCCAAGTACTCTACTTCTGACCTTCCCCTGTGCAATTCCATAAAAACCTCCCTTCCTGGGCCTTTGGGCCTGATATTTTGGGAATGATCCCCATCACTGATCCCTATCAACATGAAATAAATCTGCCTCCAAATCCTGGGTTTCCTTTCAGTGTTTCCTTATTGTCTTTTTTTTGAGACAGGGTCTCACTGCAGTTCAGGCTGGCCTTTGTAGCCCAGGCTGCTCTCTTTGCAGTGATCCTCCTGCCTCAGCCTCCCAGTGCTGGGATTGCATGAGCCACCACGCCCAGCCTTTCAGTGTTTCTGCTTGCCGTAGCATTTTTTTTTTTTTTTTTTTTTACCTTTTTTACCTTTTTGAGACAGGGTCTCACTGTGCAGTTCAGGCTGGCCTTGAGCTCACTTTATAGCCCAGGCTGGTCTTGAACTCGCAACGCTCCTCCTGCCTCAGCCTCCTGAGTGCTGGGATTACAGGCGTCTGCCACCACTCCCGGCTTGCTACAGCATTGTGAGGGCTGACAGGAACCAATGGTCTGGATTTGCAAAATGTCCTGAGAACAGGTCTCAGAGACCCAGTTCCTCAGTGACTCATTTCCTTTCTTCCCCTACCCACAATGCCCACAATTGCAAAAGGCATCCTCCTCGGAAGAGGAGACAAGATGTCAACGAGGCCTAAAACTCAAAAGCTACAGATTGGCTCTCCCACCCCCAGGCTCCTCTCTGGGAACCCCTCGCCCTCCCCACGAGCCACAGCTATGCATCCAGAAGCCTCCTGTGCTTGTCCCACATATGCACATACTTCCTTGCACTGGGAAAGGAGGCAGGAATGGCAGGCTTTGCTCATTGCTTCCTAGTATCTGTTCCTCCTTTCCCCTTTCCTAACCCAACTGCATGATTTGGGTGGGACTGACCTCAGCCTCCGTCCAGGAATGGGATCTAAATGACATACGCTAATCAACACATGCCAAACTATAGTTGGCGTGACTGGTTGAGGGATGAGCACATGACCCAAATCATCTATGTGTTGGCCCATCAGAGCCAACAGAACTAAATCCTGGAATTCTGGATTGACCCATCTGCAAAAATGGGTTTACTTTCTGCTAGGTTTAATCTTAGAAGTGCCCAGACCTAGGAGCAGCTGGCCACCATTTGTCAAGCTTCTAAATACGAGAAAAGCAAAATTGAGGTTGATTTATTCTACTAGAAAGATACCGTGAGTCACCTTTGGATTCAAATAGTTACTTGCACAATAAGAACAAGCCTGCTCCTCCTGTTCCTGCCGCCCCCCCCCCCCACGGGGGCGACTCTCCCCCAAACCAAAGCAGAGGAACGATTGCAGCAGGAGCGGCAGAATACTCCCTTGCTGAAGATCCGGCTCCGTTGCTGACTCCACACTGCAGCTAAGAGGCCTCGTACTCTGCAGCTTTATCCTGAATAGGGTGGAGCAGAAAACCCCGGCCCTCAGGAAAACCTGGGGATAGGCCTCCTCTCTGCTCGCATTTCGGGAGGGAAACAAGGCTTTCTGCCGATGTTCTGATGTTTTTTTTTTAAGCTGTACCCTTCAAAGTACCAGTCTCAGTTCTAACCCCTAACTTTATCTGAGTGCAAGACTTCACCTAAGTATCTGTTAAGACCAAGTTGTTGCAGGTTGAGTCATGCATTTAATAGGATATTTGCTGTTTTTTATTTCCTGCATTTCCATGTGCTGTGGAGTGGGAAGTCCCAAATATTGTCATAAAAGGAAGTCCAACTCAATACTTAGCAGACTCAAATGCCAGTGTCTGTTTACCTATTTTCTCTACAGAGACTGAGGCTGACTCATCTCTGGGACAAGACACTGCGGCCCAGGACCAGATACAGAGTAAATATGAGGAGTCTTTGTTAATGCAAAACCGCAGCTTCAATACTTACAGTGATGGCGAGTCCTTCTCCCTCAGTGGCTGTTTTGCTTTAGAACCGGTTGCATTACCTGAATGACCAGCTGGCTAATGGGGGCCTCCTGCCTCTCATTGGTGTGCACCTTTATGATTCTCATTTGTCTACCAGATTCTGCTGCGGGGGGCAAGGTTTGGGTTGGCGGGGTTAGGGCTTGGATTATTACAATCACAACTGAGTCTTTGAGCATTGACTGAGAAAGAAGCACTTGTAGTTCAAACTGAGCTTGAACTCACTATGTAACCCAGGCTGGACTTGAACTCAGGGCAATCCTTGTGCCTCAGCCTCCCGAATGCCGGGACTACAGGTGTGTACCACCATTCTCAGCCTAGAGAGTGATTTCACAGCGTTTGTTAAATTAGAAATGTACATACCTACCAAATCTTGCAATTCACTTCTCTGAACCTGTTCTATATGAAGACAGCCATTACAATATTGTTTGTGCCAGCAAGACATTGAAAACCACCCCATTGCCCATCAATCAGTGATAAACTAAATAAACTATAGCAGTGCAGTGACAAACTGTGGGAGCAGGTTTTGTTTGTTTTACTTGAATTTTCAAAAATGCGGTAAATCTATGAGTACTGACATAGGTGAAATGCCAAGATAGCATTTAGTGAAAAATGTGAGTTTGCAGAACAAAGTGTATAATATGATGTATTTATGTGAAAACAAACAATCCCATATGCAGTATAAATTGGTAAATCATAGAGGTTGTTTTGTAGCATCTTTAACTTTTAAAATGTTATTTAAGCTTTTTAAATAAACTCAACTGACTAATGCCCAGTAAGAGATATTTATCTTATAAATACACACGTAATAGGCACAAATATGAAATAACGGTGTTTATAGTAGCAAAGTATTAGAGACAACCTTTCTTCCACAGAGAGTTGGATAACTATGGTGCATCCACATGGTGGGATATTACATATGCAATAAATAAAATGAGATTGCTCTCCATATGGATAAGGAAGAGCCATGCTAGGCTGAACTTCATCTTTATAATTAAATTTTTAAAAAATTAGTAGGGTGTGATGGCACACACCTATAATCCCAGCACTCTGGGAGATTGAGACAGGAGGATTAAAAGTTGGAGCCCAGCCTGAGCAATTTAGTGGTTTAGCCTAACTCTGTTTTTTTTTTTTTGTATCAGGAATTGAACTCAGGACCTTGTGCTTGCCAGGAAGGCACTTGTGCTGCCTGAGCTGTATCCCCAGCCCCCAACTCTATCCCCAAAAGAAAGGCTGGGGAGGTAGCTCAGTGTGAAGGCCATAGGTTCAATCCCCAGTATTGAACAATATTTTTTAAAAATCATAATCTAAAACTAGATGCAATGGAGCCAGGCATGGTATGCCTGAACTGCATAGCGAGACCCTGTCTCAAAAAGACAACAACAGCCACAAATCAAGTCGACACACAAAAATCAATAGTGTTCCTGTACACCAATAATGAACTCTGAGAAAGAAATTAGGAAAACAATACCATTCACAACAGCATCAGAAAAGATTAAATACTTAGGAATTAATCTATCCAAGGAAATGAAAGATTTCCACAAGGAAAACTATAGTACTCTGAGGAGACTAAAGAGATATCAGAGATGGAAAGACAGCTTCTATTCCTGGATAGGCACAACCAGTTCTGTCAAAATGGATACACTTTCAAAACTGATATCAGACTTAATGCAGTCTCAGTAGCATTACTGATAGACCTAGAAAAATAATCCTAAAATTCATATGAAACCAGAAAATATCCAGAATAGCAAAAAACAATCATAGGCAACAAGGCAAAGCAGAAGGCATTATAATTCCAGATATCAAATTATATTACAAAGCTACAGTGATAAAAACAGCACAATACTTGCACAAAACAGATATGTGGGTCAGTGGAACAGAACCGTGCGGGCAGAGACAACCCTAGATGCACTCAGCTGCCTGATCTTTGACAAAAAGGACAAAAACATGTGCTGAAAGAAATAGCAGCCTCTTTGGCAAATGGTCCTGGGAAAACTGGCTCTACACAAGCAGAAAATTAAATCTAGATCTCTACTTGTGTACTAAACTAAAACCAAAATAGATCAAATATTTAAATATTGAAACAGAAACAATCTGGAAGATAAAGTAGGCAAGATTCTTGAGGACATAAGGATAGGCAAGGACTCTATGAATAGAAACCTAATTGCACAAGAAATAACATTAAGAATCAACAAATGATATCATAGCAAATTAAAAAGCCTCTACACAAGCTTGGCATGGTGGTACATGCCTGTAATCCTAGCACTTGGGAGGCTGAGGCAGGAAGATTGCCATGAATGCTCAAGGCCAGCCTGGGCTACATAGTGACATAGTGAGACCTTGTTTCCAAAAAAAAAAAAAGAAAAGAAAAGAAAAGAAAACGCTACACAGCAAAAGAAACAACCAATAGAGTGAAGAGACAATCTACAGAATGGGAAAATTTTTGCCAGCTAATCCTTAGACAGAGGACTAATATAAAGAACTAAAAAATAATTAGACACCCTCCAAAAAGATCCAATCAAATAAAGTGGGCAATTTTAAATGAATAGATACTTCTCAGAAGAAGCAGTACAATTTGCCAATAAATGTATAAAAAAATTCAACAGCGCTGGCCATGAGAGAAAGGCAAATTAAAATAACACTGAAATTTCTGTGAGCTAATTAAATCTTTCCTTCCTTAAAAAAATGAAATTTCATCACACTCCAGAAAGAATGACTATCTCAAGAAATCAAATAAGAACAAATGCTGGCAAGGCAGCAGGGCGGGGGATAGCAACGCTTTTACTCTGTTGGTGGGAAGATAAACGAATACAACCACTGTGGAGAGCAATGTGGAGAGTCCTCAAGAAACTAACGGTAGAAATTCCATTTGAGCCCACTATTCCCCTTCTAGATGTCTCCCCAAAAGAGCTAGAGACCTCATATAATAGCGCTACATCGGGCCGGGGATAGAGCTCAGCGGCACAGCGCCTGCCTGGCAAGCGCGAGGTCACGGGTTCGATTCCTAGTACCAAAAAAAAAGAATAGTGATACATGAATTCCTACATTTATAGCAGCACAACTAATAATAGCTAAATCTGGTAGCAACCTATGTATCCATCAACAGACAAATGGATAAAGAAAATATGATATTTATATCTGATGGAGGACTATTCTGCTATAAAGAATAAATTTCAGTCACTTGAAAGAAAATGGATGTACTTGGAGACCACAATTTTAAATGAAGTAAGTCAGATACACAGGCTCAAATACTGCATGTTTTCTCTTCTGTGAAAAATCCAAAGTATTTTTTTGTACTGGAAATCGAACTCAGGACCTTGGGCTTACCAGGCAGGCACAGTGCCACTGAGCTCTATCCCCGGCCTCTCAAAGTATTAATAAACTAAAGAGCATAATAAAATACAGACAGTAGGAAACAGGGAGATGGAGCCTTTGCAGATGGGAAGGGACCTGGAGATGGGGGAGGGAGGAGGGAGGGGCACGAATATAAGGAGAAGCAGACGTGTTCCACACATGTACCAACCCCCATGATCAATGCAATCACATACTGCAAACATGTACTAATAAAAAAAGACTTCAAATTAATACCATACAATCAGCCCAGGCAGAAGGTTGAGGCTCACTCTCCTTCCCTTGTAGCAAGCATTCACCCTGTGCCCTTTGCCTGCCTGCCCTCCCCAGGAAGCCCCCCGGGTGACTGTCAGTATTGGTCTGAACAGCCTCTCCAGCCCTCTCTCACCCGCTTGGCTCCTTGTCACAGTGTTCTGGGCTGAGAACCAGAGCCAGATGACTCTGGGGCTGTATTTTTACATGGACCATCCCGGAAGGGTTTTGCAAAACCAACCCAGGGAAAGTGAAACAGTTGAGCTGGGCATGGTGGCACATGCTTGTAACTTTAGCACTCTGAGAGGCTGAGGCAGGAGGACTGCAAGTTCAAGCCCAGGCTGAGCAGTTAAGCAACCTAGGGAGGACACCTGGTCTCACAAAAAGGGTTGAGGAAGTGGTTCTATGTAAAGACTCTGTGTTCAATCCCCAGTATCACCTCCTTCCCCCGAAAAGGAACATTTGGTCTGATCTCTGTGTTCTTTCTTTTTGGTGACCCTCCCCATGTATATTTCTGAGTCCATTCTGTGGAAAAATGACATCTAAAAAACCCATGTGACTGGGTGTGTGGTGAGGTCAGCATTCTTTCAACTAGTCATATTTTAGAAGGTGTCTAAAGAGGGCAAGCCAGGTGTGATGGCGCATACCTGTAATCCCAGCACTCAGGAGGCTGAGACAGGAGGGTCACCATGCGTTCAAGGCTGGTCTGGGCCATGTAGTGAGGTTAAGAACAGCCTGACCTACATAGCAAAACCCTGTCTCAAAACAAAGTAAGAAAATAAAGAGGGCACTTTTACCTATGAAGGAGAATATAATAATGGTAAAATTTCTGGCTTCAGTGGAGAAAGGAATCCAGAGGCAGAAAGGCTTTGCTATCACTCTTGAGTCGTGTTAGTAAGCGATGCAGCGTAGTGTTTGAGGTGGGGGCTTCAGAACCAGACTAACAGGATTCCTTGCTCAGACTGTCGCACAGCAGCTGTCAAAGCTTAGACAGTTCAAACTCCCTGTGCTCAGTTTCCAAACCTGCACAATGGAGTAATAAGAGAAGCTTCTGTGAAGGAGTATTGTGAGGTTATAATGAGATCGTGCATGAAAAGTCTTTAGAACAGCTCCTGGGATGTAAAAAAATGTAAAAAATTTATTGACCAATAAATATTACAATCACTTGTAATAATACTTTTTTTTGTATTGCTGGGGATCAAATCCAAGGCCTCACATATGCCTCGCAAGTGCTCTACCACTGAGTTAAACTGCCAGCCCTGACAGTTACTTGTGCTTTTAAAATTAATTACATTTATTCATAGCCAGTTGTGGGGGTGCACACCTATAGTTCCAGCACTCAGGAGGCAGAGGCAAGAGGATTGCCTGGAGTTCGAGGCCAGCCTGAACTGCATAGTGAGACTCTGTCTCAAACAAACAAAACAATAACAACAACAAAAAAAGAAAGAAAGAAGAAAAAAGTTTATTGGTACATTTTAGGTATATATCATGTGCATTTATTTTTAAGAGACAAGCTAAAAAGTTTTGAAAGTTGCTACAAAAAGATTAAATCTGGCAAGGAAACAGGTCACCTGGATGAAGAGCACAGACTTATCAGTCACTAGTTTCCCAATCCAAGCAAGCTAGGAGCAGTCATCAGGAGTGAAATTCTGTGGGGACAAAAGTCTAAAGGATGTTCTAGCCAAACTCTGTGGTTTTACTTGAAAGGTGAGAAGCATCTAACCTTGGAGATCAGAACTGCTGGACTTGCCCTTCCCAAATGACTTGCCAGTGTTGCTTTTGTTTATGTACATCACAGCGCATTTTCTTCACTCTAAAATTAAGTCTATTTCAATGTTACTTTGTTAACTTTGTAGATCAACTCTTTTGATGTGTAGATGAGTTTTGAAAAACATATATGCCCGTGGAAGCGTCCCCACAGGGAAAACACGGAGCATCTCCTTCCTCCCCTTTGTAAAGTGTCCTTTTGCCCATCCCCGTGCAGCTATCGATATCCTTTCTGTTTGTTGCAGAAGTTCATTTAATGCAGTTATATACGAAATGAACTTTTTTGTCTGGCTTCTGCTCCGCGTGTTTTTGAGGTTCATCCCTATGTGTCGCAGACCTTAGAGGGTTCTTCCTTTTCTTTTTCGGTACAAGGGATTAAACCGAGGGTCTTCCCACTGAGCTATAACGCCAGCCTTCCTTCCCTCTGCCTCTTAGTTTGGAGGTAGGGTCTCACTAAGTCCTCACATTCCCCAGGTTGAGCTCAAACTTGTGATCCCACCTCAGCCTGGTCCTTTCTTTTTTATTGTCAAGTAGCAATTATGTAAGGTGTTCTGCACTTTTCTTTATATGCTAGATTTTGAGAGAATAAAGTTGGCTGGGTTCAAACTCTTGGAGAGAGGGTAAAGCAGTAAAGACCGGGAGTAGAAGCCCCACATTCTGCCCTTTTTTCTTTTTTAATCACTCATTCTGTGACTCGGGAGAACTGATTTCCTCTTCTCCAGCCTTCACGGCCCCTACCTATACATTTAGGGAGGAGATTATTCCTTAATAAACATCCTAGGCAATTTCAGGCAGATAGTTTTCTTCTACATGAAGGCACATGTTTTAAGGTTCATGGGTAAAATCCCGCCCCCAGGAGCTTAGAGGAGATCTGGTGAATTCCTTTGGCAGGAAGAGACAGAATCTGTAGAAGACTAGACAAGAAGAAGGATGAGAAGCAGGGTGGCCCTTGGCAAGTCCAAGAATTAATCCATCAGTATTTGCACACTATTTGCAGGCTCTATGCCTGGCTCCTCCCCAAAGCTCCTAGCAGTAGACTCTGCTTGAACCAAGGGAGCCAAGCCAAAGTGATTTTTATGGAGTGTTAAGTGTTCTGAGAACCCTTCACCCTAGCTGGCAGGGTGAAGGACTCTGGGTCCACGGGGCTGGATAGGTAGGAACCAAGCAGAGGGGGTGGAGGAAGAACCTGATCCACAAAAATAGATCCGATTCCTACACAGATACCACTGAGCGCAAGCAACGCCAATAACCCATATTGACCCCAGGTCCCCGGGGCTCAGGCCTACCAGGGCACCTTCAGCGTCACATTTGAGAACGAAGTATAAAGAGCAAATTGTTGTCCAGCATACCTGAGTCCCTGGGTTCAGATCCCAGCCCCCAGCCCCACAGAGAAAAAACAAAACAAAACAGAAACCAAACATACAAGAATGGTTCTCCTTTCTCCAAGCTCTGCTTATTTCCTTTGCCTGCTCTCTTTCCTCTTACCTCTTCATTGCAGCTCTCTTACCTGCTACCTCAAAAGTGGTGAAGGCAGGCAGGCAAGACAAAGCTGCCTTTAGAAAGTCCTAGGCAGAAAAAAGTGAGCAAGCACAAGACTCCTCCTCCTGCCTCCATTATTCAGTAGGGAATGTCACCCATGAAGTCTCAGGACACATGCGCCCAGACCCTGAACCTGAGACCAATCAGAGAATGCAATCTCGTGAAATCTAGCAGGTTGGTTTTTCCTGAGCAGGGTTGGGGGCAGCGGCAGGGGCCGGGGTTGAGACAGGGTGTTGCTATATAGTCCATGCTGGCTTTGAACTCGCTATGTGGCCCAGGCTGGCCTCAAACTCACAGTGCCTCAGCCTCTTGAGTTCTGGGATTACACACCTGGACCCAGCAGGTTTTGCTAGGACTGTCCAGATCTGACATTGCAATGGAGGATTAGTCGATGGCATTAGCTTTGGGGCCACTGTGCTCTTTCTTTCTTCACTCTTCTTTGTCTATTTCCATGAGCCTGCACCCACTCTGCAGAACATACTTCTTTTCCTACCTTTAGTCTCTTTTTTTTTTTTTGGTGTCAGGAATTGAACTCAGGACCTTGTGTTTGCCAGGCAGTGTGCTGTGCCACTAAGCTATATCCCCAGCCCCTACCTTTAATATCTTTAATAAATACAAAACCTCGCTACCTTCTGCACTTGTCTTGACCAGTTATTTGTTCAGGACAAGAACCTAGAAAGAATTTCTGAAAGGAGCCACAGCACCCAGAACCTTTGTGACTTGACTGTTCTTCAAAGCCTGACTCGGCTGTCCTCTCTTCTAGGAAAGCCTACTTTGGAGCTCCTTCTTGTCAGCTTCTTCAGGCCCCTGTCCTGCCCCTATCCATGCTGTCCCTGTCCTTCCCAGGGTTATAATGTCTCTGATT
This sequence comes from Dinomys branickii, assembly GCA_004027595.1. Lineage (NCBI taxonomy): Eukaryota > Metazoa > Chordata > Mammalia > Rodentia > Dinomyidae > Dinomys > Dinomys branickii. The sequence continues at coordinate 16,206 of PVLD010013038.1, read as the reverse complement.
ATATTTCTGTTTACACTCAATGAGATCCTGAAACCTAGGAAAGGCATCTGTCTCCCAGAAAGCAGACCTTCATGGTTATGTGGGGAACCGTAAGTGTGCAGTGCTCGGAGAGATAGGGTGTCTGTCTGGAGGGCTCTAGAGATCTTAGAGAGCATCCTGCAGAAAATGTCATTTTGCTAATATATACTGTGGCTTTGTGTCCTACACATTTACATTTCAAAAACTCTATCTGAAATTTCAAAAAATAATTGCAATAAAACAAAATGTATGGACCAAGTTTAATATCGAAAGTTGCTTTGTGTTTTTTTTGACTGAGGATTGAGTCCAGGGCCTCCCATGTGCGAGGCAAGTGCCTTACCACTGCACTAAGTCTCCAGACTTTTTTTCTGAGACAAAGTGTCACTATGTAGCACAGCCTGGCCTTGAACTCAGCTGCTTTTCCTGCCTCAGCCTCCCAAGTGCTGGGATTACTGGTGTGTACCACCACGCCCAGCTCCCCAGACTTTCTGATTTTACTTTGAGGCAAGGTCTTGATAATCAAACTTTGATTCTCCTGCCTTGGCCTCTGGAGTACCTGGGATTATAGGCATGCGCCGCCATACCTGGCCTTTATTTTTGAAGTGTTGCGAATGGAACCCAGGGTGTCACACCTGCTAGGCTCTACCACTCATCTATGCCTCGCCCTTGAGCTGCTTCTCCACCTCCTCCTCCTCTTCCTCCTCCTCCTCCTCCCTCTCTCTCCCCTTTCTTCTCCTTTCTCCTCTTCTTTTCCTTCTTTCTTCTTGCTCCTTTTATGGTACTGCAGTTGGAACTCATGGCCTTCTCAGCCCTTTTTAATTTTTTTCTTATGTATGCATGTATGCATGTATGCACATATGCATGTATTTTTTTTCTGAGACAGGGTCTTGCTGTACAATTCAGGCTGGGCTTGAGCCCATTTTGTAGCCCAGGCTGGCTTCAAACTCACAACAATCCTCCTGCTTCAGCCTCCCGAGTGCTGGGATTATAGGCGTGCCTGACAACACTTGGCTCCCTTTTTTATTTTTTATTTGGAGACATTATCTCACCAAAAATTTTTTTAGTGGAAACATATTATAACACGCTTTTCCAAACCAAATATTAAAATTAGTATTTAATTTTGAACATATTTTGTAAATTCTACATGCATACTTTTGAGTACCTGAACTGCACATTAAACAGCTCAATACATTCTACTCACAGTTCAGACCTTTAAACACCAACCATCTATTACTATAGCTATTATTATAAGACAAATTTGGATAGAGCTCTTAGGCTATTGTAAGCTCACTTTAAGAGCACCAATCATTAACAATTTTTGCATTGTATCCACAAACACTAATACAATTTGCTTATTTATGTTAAAACAAATATTCTGTTTAAAAATGAATGTGTATTAAAGTAGTGTAACAGATAGAAGGCTTTATTCCAATTCATTTGTTAAAAAGCCTATTTTTAAAAAATTTTATTTTAAAGACAAAAGAATGGAGACATATGAAACAGAATAAGCCATAAACAATACCAAAAATACAAAGTTATACAGAATATAGTAGGGAATTAGCACTGGATGTTGTATTACATAATGTTATCTTCACATTAGTTAACACATAAACATTAAAGGAAATACCAAATTATAGAGAAGATAGTAGGGAATTAGCACTGGATGCTGTATAATATAAAGTTATCTTCACTTCTGTTAGTACAAAAACGATTGAGGAAATACAAAATTATAGAGAACATAGAAGGGAATTAGCTCTGGATGCTGTCCTACATAATGTTACCTTCACTTTTGTTACTCAGTTACACAGATGATGGCCCATTTGATCATTCAGTCTTCTCCTCCCTCATCTCCGTTGCCCTACCACTCAATCTGTCATCTTCCCTGTGATAATAACTGTATTCCTGGGATTATCTATACCCCTGGACTCTCACCTTGGGAAGACATATAGCTGCCTCAGACTATACTATAACATACAGGGGTGTATACAAACTGCCATGGTCGGAGGTGGAAAAGCACATATGCTCACAGCGGACCGCCCAGCTCCGCCCCGTTGCGGTGCTATGGGTGGGGGCGGGTCCAGTCCGTGAGGTGCCCTCAGAGGGGCCCACAGCGGAGCAGCCGTGGGGCACGTGCCCCCGTCGGGGCACCCTTGGTGACTCATTTGGCTCTGTCCCATTGCCTTGATGCCGGAGGCCTTTTGTTCTCCTCCTCCCTCCTCCTGATCTCCAGTATTACTGTTGCCCCCTGCTTGCAGTTGGGCATTGGATGAACTTACAATGCTTGGTATAAGGGCTTGAAATTTCCCCGGCCCGTTCTCACTGTGTTAGTTCAGGATATGAACTGAGTCTAAAGATTAGTTCTAGAATTAGAGTTGGAGGATTTTCTCAGGTCTGCTGTATGGAGTATGTTGTTGTTTTTCAGACTCCTGGTCTGCTGCTTTTCATCTAATCTGTCGCTATGGGTTCATGAAAGGTTCACATGTGCAAGCTGTAAGGAGACCCTCTTGGTGCTCACATTAATAGTTCGGGGTGAGTTCTGAAGTCCGTGGATTCGTCCCATTGTTGCCAGGAACAGGCGGTGCTTGCTCAAGCTGCCGAGACTCAAGGTGCTCCCAGAGAGAGTTCAGGGTGGGAGCTGAGTCCCGGCAACCCAGCTCGTGCTTCCTGCCTGATGTTGGAGTGAGAAGGGCGTGGAGCCACGTGATCGACCTCCATCTGTTTCTCCCTCCAGTTGTGGTGCTGGAGCCCCTGTCCGCTCCTCGGCCGGATCCCTGGGAGCCACTGTGGCTTGCCGCCCAGGTTCCCTGTTGCTCTCTGCTGGTAGCCGCTCACCCAGCAGAGAGGCAGGGGGCTACCGCCTCGAGGCAGGTGCAGAGCTGGCGTGGTGGGCTGTGTACTAGTTGCATGGATTCTCTCCAGGCGCTGATTAGGAAGGTTGCCGCAGGGTGGGGACTCTGCCCCAGTGGCTGTCTTAACTTCTCATCCTCACACTGGGTTCAACAACTGCTCCCGACCGCCGTTGCCTCCTTTCCTGGCTGTGCCCTCCCTCTCCAGCCCTGGACCAGCTCTCGGAACTCTGCTCTCCCCCGGCTGAGTTGGGAGGCTTCCGTGAGCGTGGGTCTCTGAAGCTGAAGCTGCGAATGCCAGAACGAGGGTGTGGGCCATGGGTGTGCTTGGAGCGGTGACTTCCTCCTTCTCCTCTCCTTCCGACTGCGCCATGGCGGATCTCTGATCCTTTCCTCCAGCAGAGGTTTTGCTCAGTCTTTCCGAGGGCTTCAATTCCTATTTCAGATCCTTCCTGAGTTCAGGGTACCCACCTCTTTCCTTTCTGTTCTTCACATGTTGCTATATTCCTATATTCCTTTGTCTGAGTGGCATTCCTCCAGGAGGTTCTCTCTCCGCTGCCTACTCAGTCGCCATCTTGAAGTCTTCTCGTAAAATTTATTTAGTTATTTGTTTCTTTCTAATGAATTGACCATTACATTTCTAAAGTTCTGACATGGTCAACAGACCGTAGAAAGATACCACTTTAGGCTCCTGCTAGAAACCAACAGCTTCAGAAAACTGCTGGCCTTGATTCAGGGCCATAAAAAGCCTATTTTCACAATATCTAAATCTACTTTTCAGTGATCTGTTCCATCATTACTACCAGGTTTTTAAAAAACTTATCAGAATTATTTTTTCAAAGAGAGGAATAATGAAATTCCAGTCCACACATTTTATAAATATTTTACATTTAACATACACAACTTTATAGTTCAGGCAGTAGGCAGTGTCTAAAATAATCAGATCCTAAATCTCAAAAACATTTAAATATCTATTTAAACACAGTAGCTTCTAGTTTTGTTTTTTTCTTTTTTGTAAGAAAAGTAATCTGTAAACATCTTTACCTTTAGTTCCTGCTTGGTCATTTGCTGTGGTCACCGTGGAACGAATATGACTTTATTACCATTTGTGAGGAGCTCATTAAATTTCTAAGTTTCCCAGGCTGAACTCAAACCTGTGATTCCCTTGCCTCAGCTTCCCAGAGAGCTGGAATTATAGGCATGTGTCCCACATCACCACATGTAGCATCTCAAATTGCTTGTCACCCAAAGAACAAAACAAAATAAAACAAACTGTGGTGGATTGATAACAGGTGGTCAACTTATAACCCCCAGCTGAACTAAGTAAGCATGGTGCTGGGTGTGGGAGGCCACCTGGAGACTGTTGCCGGCAGCGTAAGAGGCAGACTCTTGGAGAGGAAGAAGAGAGAGGCTTTGGGGAACTAAGAGGCTGCTGGGGCTGTTAGAAGCTGTAAGGTGGGGGCTGGGGATATAGCTCAGTGGAATAAGCGTCTGCCTAGTCAAGCACAGGGTCCCGAGTTCGTATCCCCAGCACCGCCAAAAAAAAAAGAAGCTGTAAGGAACGGTTGAAGCTCGACATGCTGGCTGTCCCTATGAACTTGGCTGTTCTCATCCTCCAAGGAGCTGGGGACCTCATTGGCACTGAAAATAGCTTTGGTTCACTTTTGGAAAGCTCTGGTCCTCAGGCTGAGCATTAATTCCTGGCTCCGGAGGGGAACATGGTGCACTGCTGGTCTCCGGGAGAAGCTTGCTGCATTGGCTTCCCTGATGGGAATTCGGCTATTCTCATCGTCAGAGAAGCTCGAGACCTCACTGTCGCTGAGGATGGCCGCGGTACTTTTCAGGGGAGCTCTGGTTCTTACTTTGAGCATCACTTCCTGGCTCCAGTGCACATCCCTCAGCCTGCTAGCACAGTTCCTTCACCCCACTGGCACAAGCTTTCTAGATTCCACCACTGATCTCTGGGGCCTTCCAGTGCAGATCTGTGAAACAGGTCTACATAAGACATTGTCGCGGGCTCTAGGCCTCCAGTTGGATTCGTGGGAGGCATGGTTATGGGCTCTAGGTCTTCAGCTGGATTCATGCAGGACATTTCCATGAGACCCAGACCCTTAGCTGGATTCCTTGGCCTTAGTGTGTGGACAGATTTCCTGCACTCTTTTGTATATCATTCTTTGGGTGACTACTATAAATAATCTTATAAATGTGTCCTGTATTATACTGTTCCCCTTTCCCAAAAATCCCAAACCACAACACAAACTCTCAAATCTTCTAGCACATGTATATGAGTTTTCCATCACTGTGTAGCAAACCACTGCAAACCCAGGAGCCCAGGTAATGACTTTAAGGCAGAGGATGCTGGAACATCACAGAGCACCGTAGCTCTGTGAATTTCAGCCTGGAGGCTGTAGGGAGCCAAGGGAGAGCTGTGAGCAGGAGAGGTAGTGACTTGAGTTACAGGGAGTTTACTTGCTGCCAGAAGAGTGGGAGGTTCTGCAGAAGGGAACCTCCCATTCCACCCTTTTCTCCAGACTCAAAGCCTGCTTGGGGCCTAGCTCCCAAGCCAAGGCCAGCAGCGAGGTGCAGAGTCTTAGGCACTGCCTGACCAAGGACTTGTTCCTTTCCTCCTGTGCTTGTGAGGCTCCAACGCTATCCCTTCTAACCATCTTTGGGTAGAAATAGATGGAACCATTTCTCTTTTAAACTTTGAAGTGTAGGAATTCACACTGCACACCCAAGCAGCTCCTGTCCACACTCATAAACACTCCTCCAGAGCCCCAGAGTCACCATTCCACCCTAACACTCCAGGTAGCTGTTTTCTCTGAAATGAATCCTGTTCTTACCATTACCTCCTGACTGGGTACTGAACACAATTTACACAAACCCGCATACCTGTAGCTAGCCCTTTTGCAGATGGGAAAGCCAAGGCTTACTGAAAGGAAGTGATTTACCTAAGGTCAAGCAGACAGCCCAGAAGCAGGGTTGAAATCTGGGTTTTCTCGCCACGCAATGCCACTAGTCCAGTGATGGCGAACCTTCTAGAGCTTTCAGTGATAACAAATAGCCTGCTGCAGCACATGTGCCATAGGTTTGCCACCACTGCTAGTCTCAGTTATTCAGGAGGTTGAGCATGGAAGGATCTGCTGAGCCCAGGAGGTTTTCATTTTTTTTTCCCCTGGAACTGAGGATTGAACCCAGGGCCTGCACCCTGAGCTACATCCCCAACCCTTTTTAATTTTTTTACTGTGAGTCAGGGTCTCACCAACTTGCTAAGTTGCACAGAGTGAACTCAAATTTGTGATCCTCCTGCTTTAGCCTCCCTCAATGCCCGGATTACAGGTGTCCACCACTATGCCTGGCTTGAGAAGAAGTTCTCGTGATATGGTCCTTTGTTAAGGTATAGGATCAACTCTTGGGGGAGTTTGGGGATTGCAGCTGCCTTGGCTCAATTTACCAATTACATTTTCCCCTTCTGCCATGTATGGTTGTGTGTACCTGTAGTTCTAGCTCCTTTGGAGGCTGAGGGAAGAGGATCACTTGAACCCAAGAATTTTACACCAGCCCCAGAAACGTAGTGAGATCTTGTCTGGAAAAAAAAGAAAAAGAGAGAGAGGGACAGGGAGAGAGAGAAAAGAAACAGAGGGGAGAGAAAAACAAGTACCTTACCTCAGTCTTTTCACTAGAAAAATGGGAATACATTATCTAAATCAGAAGGCTTCCTCTCAGGAATTTTTAAAAAATTTTTTTTCCCACTTCAGGCTGGCCTCAAACTCACTATGTGGCCCAGGCTGGCCTCAAACTTGAGGTGGTCCTGAGTGCTGGGATTTCAGGTGTACTCCACCACCCCAGCTTGACCTTCTATGTAAGGGCAGGACAGCTGTAGAGAAGGGTGTGACGAGCAAGTGCTCCAGCCAGGCACACAGACTGGTTCATGCCTACAAGTGCACAAAAGGGTCCGTGAGGAACACACCCAGGCTAGCACACCTCTGTCCTCTGAAGTAGGAGGCCCCCAAGCCTCCCAGGGGCCCGGCGAGGGCACCCCAAGGCCTGGGCAGGAATAAAAGGGTGATTTCTGGAGCTCCAGTGCCGGAGCCCACACAATCAGGCAGGTGCTCACGCCTGGGCATGGGTTGGATGAGTATGTCGTCAGCTGTGAGCTCCATGGGTGTGAGCTCCATGGGTGTGAGCGCATGCACACAGGTGTGCACGCAGGTCCCTTCATGGATGCACAGGATTGGGGCTTTATTTCTGATTGGAAATGAAACTCCAGGGTTACCCCAGCATGATGCTCACTGGCTCTTTTTAAGGGCCCCAAGCCAAGGGTAGGATCCCAGAACACTAAGCCCACTCCCCGGGGCCTAGTCAGTAGATGCCTCTGGTACTGTACAATTCTAAACAGTTTTTAACTTCCTTGAACCTAACCTTCCCCACCTATTAGTTACGGGTTTGCATAAGTTGCAGCCTCAGTTTCCTCCCAGCCTTGGTAATAAATCTTCGCGGTGAAGAGGAGGGGTGGGGCAGGGGTCACAGGAGAGCATTTCACTGGGTTCCAGACCCCCCTTCCTATGGGTTTTCCTGCTGTGCAGAGAAATGGAAGGCTGGAATCTGGCTTAGCTACTTGGACAGCTGGTCAGTTCAGCTACTGTTAGGAACAGAATCCAGGTCATTTAAGGGCATGCAGGGTATCAGAGTATATGCCAAGAGCCTTCTTCTCTGGGCTTGGGGAACCGGAACTCCATATCCTGTACCAAGATAGTGTTCAGGTGTAGACTTCTGTGTTAGTCAACTTTCTTGAGAGTCAGACTATGACTATACAGCCTTTGAGAAGAATCTTCTCTGTGCTAGAACCACCACAGGCTGAGCGAGGGCGTACTGTACGTGTACAGAGACCCTTCCCTGGGAGTGCCAACCTTCTACTCAGAAAGACACACACAGTCACCATCACTCGTTTGTTTTATTAAGAAGTGGAATCTTGCTGTACTGCCCGGGCTGCCCTTGAACTCCTGGGCCCAAGTGATCCTCCTGCCTCTGCCTCATGAGTAGCTGGCTCTATGGGTTCATGATACACCTGGCTACTTGCTTTTTGTTGAAAAAATACTGCCCATCAAAGTTGTCAATGACTCATGGGTAGGGACAAGGAAGGCGACCTACAAGAAAAGAAGGGGTAAGTAGAATCTCAAAGACAGATCTGGATTTCAGAAAGGCCTAGAGGTTTTCCCCATACCAAGCAGGACAAAGAACTTATATAAAAAATGGAACTGACAGTGTTGAAGTGATGAGGAGTTTGACCTTAGCACAAGGTGCATGGAGAAGGGGAGATGAAGGTTTGAGAGAGAACAAGTGGTGTACGGGGGATTAGTTTGTCAGGAAGGTCAGGAGATGGTATGAGGTTAGCAGGAAGTAGCTCCCCGACAGGAAGAGGTTCAGGGGAAGTTTGGGGAAACACAAATGTCACTCCTGTCATCCTCCAAAACCCTCTGGGTATTATTATTTGGTTTAGCCTCTGTGTATTATTTCTTATGTTCTGCTTGTTGCTAGGGTTGAGCACTTCTTTAGGGACTTCAGACTATGCTGGGCCAGGGTTTCATCTCACGGCATGAACCTCTGGATAGCTCCTGCCTCAGTAGCTTTCAGAGCTGCTCTTCTGGAAGAGGACCCAAACCTCTGAGCCTGAAGACCCTGAGGATGCAGTCTGTGGTCTGCTCTCTCTCTCTCGTTGCTTTCGCTGTCTTCCACTGCCATGAACTGTTGTCCCTCGCCATGTGCCACCCGGCCTTGGAGCCAGCCAATTATGGACTGAAACCTCCACAAAGTGTGAGCTAAACAGCCTTCTCTCCTTTTTTTTTTTTTTTTTTTGCCTTTTTGAGACGGGGTCTCACTATGCAGTTCAGGCTGGGCTTGAACTCACTTTGTAGCCCAGGCTGGCCTTCAATTTGCAACGATCTTCCTACCTCAGCCACCCGAGTACTGGGATTATAAGTGTGCACCACAACACCTGGCTCTTCCCTCTTTTAAAAGAAAGAAAGAAAGAAAGAAAAAAAGACAAAATGAGGCTCAGAGAAGTAACATGACTTATTCCATTCCACACAGAAAGTTTGGGACATAACTAGGGCTAGAAGCCTGGTCACCCTGGGGAGAAGCGCTCCCAGGATGCTTGTGGTGTAGGTTGAGGGGAGAGAGTCAGGGACCGGAGCTGTGGGCTCAGCTCCTGGCTCTGCCTCCGAACACAACCCGCTACCTCGGGAAGCTTATTAGGCTCTCCCAGTCCGCTTCCTCAACTATAAAATACGGATAATATCTACCTTATGGTGGTGTTATGAAGATCAAAAAACCACAGCACAGAGCCTGGCACACAGTAAGTACTCAAAAAATGTCAGGAGTGGTCTGGCAGTGAGTACAGTTGGTGTTCAATAGGTGTTTTAAAATGCATTCGTGAAAATGAATTCACTTGCTGATTTGGGAGACTCAATCTACACACGGGACTAATAACTCCTTCCTGTCACTTCTGTCCAGTTCCAGTAGCAAAGCGAACGAAACTAAGTCGTGTAAACGTTCCAGGGCAAGGCAAACCGGTGTCTAGGTCAATGTTTGTTCAGCCCATAACAATTCTCTCCCAGTCCTACTCTTTGCAAAAATTTCCCGTCAGCCTCACCAACTCCCCCACACTGGCAGGTGCTCCCCGGAACTAGGAAAGGGGCACATCCTGCTTCTCGCAAGCTGAGGGAAAATGGGGTGGGAAAACTGAAAATGCGTAGGGATAAGGAGACGTACCAGAAAAAAGCAAGGCGATGGAAAGTGTGCAGGACAGAGGTGCACAGTAAGAGATACAGATGTGGACTTAGATGCGGGGCGCACTACAGGAGGTGCGGGCGTCGGTGGAAGTGCAGAGCGCAGGAAGAAAGGGACCCCGCTGGAAGGAGTGGGGATCGCCTCCCTGGAGAGGCTTGAGGGTGGCTCGGGTGGAGTTTCCAAGCTGGCAGCAGCTGCCTCTCCCGGCAGCGCCCCGAGCGAGGCTGGGGACCGAGCCGCGCGCCGGCGAACCGTGCCCGGGGTGGGGGTGGGGGGAACCCGCGGCCTGGGATTGGCCGTTGCTCTGCCGGCCGTGACGCGCGGCGGGCTGGCCCCTTTGTGACGTCACAATCAGCTGTTTGAACGTTCCAATTTGTGCCGAGCGCCGCCGCTGCGGCCGCACAGACGCAAAGCCCCGCGGCCGAGCGCAGGAGCTCCGAGCATCCTGCCGCCTCCCCGCCGCTTCCCCGCCCGGCTCCCGCCATGCAGCCCGGCCTGTGAGCAGCGGGTCGCCCGGGGACGCCCCGCGCACAACTACCTCAGCGCCACCCCCGCCCTCCGCAGCGCTCCGCCCGCCGCTCCGCTCCGCCTGCAGGTAAGTCCCGACCAGTTTGGGCTGGGGGTTCGGGGGGCGGGGGCGGGACACGCCCTGCGCCCCCAGTGTCGGGGCCTTTGTCTTTCTCCGCCGGCCGCCGCTGGGACTGCGTTCCCGGTTCCCGATTGGTTGCCGCTCGCCGGTTGAGCTTGACGTCGCCCTATTTGCATATGACATTGAGGCGTCACCAAGGCCAGCACCGCCCCTCAAGTTGGGTAGCTTGTCCTCCGGTGACCTGTGGGCGCTGTGTCAGGCGGGGGCAAGAGGGAGAGACGCTGGACGGCAAGCACGGTTCGAGGGACCTCAGTGGATTTGAGGCTCATCCAGGGGCTGGGGTCGGGTCTCCGTCTCCCTGCTTTATTCTTGAGACCAGAGTGTCGGACAGCCCAGCCGGGTCTAGGTGGAGGAGTTCGTGAGAGGATCAAGGCGGCCTCGGACTGCAGGTCTTTGGGGCAGCACCAGATGGTGGCGGAATCCCCTCTCTGTATCCAAGCTCCGCCCTCCAGGGACTAACACAATAACATCCTTCTAATCCCTGCCATGTGTGCGGAGCTTCAGTTGATGTCACACCCAGGCTCCAAACGAGGAAGCCTTAGACTCCATTTCATGGAAGGGGAAACTGAGGCTCAGAGAGGGGAGGTAGCTTACCCGACGTCACACAGCCAATTAGAGTCAAGTTACAGATGGATCTTTGGCTGGGGGCACATACATACTAGGTCATGATAAGTAGCAAGCTACAGACCCTTTTTCTGCTGGGGACCCTGTCTTGGACTCAGCACTACTTCACTTTGACAGGGCTCCTCTTCACTCCGGGTCCTTTTTCCAGGAGGTCTATGGAGACTGGGTCCTCTTTGGTGGCTCTGACCCCGTCTGTCCTCACTCTACCTTGTAGCCTCATAAAATCAATACTTTCCAGCTGTTTTGACCGTGGAACTGTGAGTCACCGGCTGGTTGGTTATGGTAGGGCATGACGCGAAGGTTTACTCTATTGGCCATTATCTTCCCAACCCCCAGACTTGTCAGCCGGGACAGATGTGACCTGGGCTGGGGCTGGACACTTCAGAGGCTGTGCTGCCCTCCGTGTGTGTTTAGAGAGAGTTAGGGAAGGGCACAGAGGAGAGTTTCTGACTTTCCAGTGGGTGGGCCTACCGGCTGTACCCGAAGCCCATCTCTACCTAGGGTTTGCTCATGGAGGGGCTGGGCTGGGGCTGGCTTAGGGCGTGAGTGTTATTCCGGGCACAGCTGCTGTAGTTATTAAAGGGGATGATTCTGTCTGGAGCAGAGCTGGGAATCTGAGAACCAGGAAGCTGCAGGGGTGGGAAAGAAAACCCAAGAGGCTTCCTCAGTGGTTAAGAGAGAGGGCAGGCCCTGGCTGGCTGGTGCTGCTGTCACTCCTGGCTGTCACTGACTTGTGTGACCTAGGGCAGGGAGCTCACCTGAGCCTCCCTTATCTTAACCTGTCTGTAATTGAGCAGGCTCAGCGCAGGATCTGATACACAGTGGGTGCTCTGGTGAATGCGTGATGAATCTTAATGCCAGCAACCCCAGCCTTTCTGTGGCTGGGTAGAGGGCCAGTGAGTGGATCAAGGGCCCTGTCTCACCTCCCTGTCCACTGTGCCTCATTATATTCCTGGAGATGAACTGTTGAGGCTTTCCTGACGATGTGTACCTGTGAACTGGGTTCAGTGACCTAATGCCTGCCACTAGCTGTGTGTTTTGGGATGGATTTATGTTCTCTTTCTCTGAATCTCAGATTGCAAAATGGCCTGGGAGCAGATCTAGCCACAACATTAGTGTGTCCGTTCCGGGAGCGGGGAGCCCCCTTCCTTATTTTTACCTAAGGAGGACTTGCTGAACACTTGGGGCCTGCTCCCACCCTCAGTATTTCTCCTTAAGGGCTCCTGGGATCTGACAACTGTCTCCCTCATCATCACCTCCCACTGACCTGCTGTTTCACTGGTATCAGGCAACCTGGTCTTCCTCTTGTCAGGGGGTGCTGCCCTTGAGCAGGAGCCTGGGAAAAAGAGCTTAGGGCAGAGAGGGCCTGTGGGAATAGAATACTCATACCTTACCCGACAGAACACCGGAGGCCTGCTCAATCACATGGTGAATTTGTAGCAGTTCTGTGGGGTTTCCACTATCCAGTGCTTTTGAAACCCCATGGACCCCGTTTTAGTATCTGCAGCCAAAGACCACTATTTAGGAAATCATGATGAAAAACAAGGTCCTTGTGAAAAACAAGGTCCTTATTCCCAGACAAATACACAAGGATCATGGACTGGTCATCAAGTTAAAGATCCCTAGTCTGGGCAGTCACCCACCAAAGGCAGTGAACCACAGTGGTTATGGATGGTGCCTCTGGAATCTGACTGCTTTGGTTCGAATCCCACCTCTGTCTTTTCTGGCTTTGTGACTTTGGGCCAGTTACCTTATCTCTCTGAGCCTCACCTTTTCTTCCTGTTCTTCACCTGTGAAAGAGAGACAGTAATCACGCCCACTCTCTGTATTTAATGGATGGGCTGGGGTAATGTAGGTGAAGTTGCTCAGCGCCTGGCACTTGAGTATTGTTTTATTACGATGATAGTAAATAATCACAGTATGGGAAATCTGTTCCCTGGCTAGAGAACTCAGGGTCCAGCTTGGATTGTTTTATTATGATGATAGTAAATAATCACAGTATGGGAAATTTGTTCCCTGGCTAGAGAACTCAGGGTCCAGCTTGGATGCTGGATCCTCTGGAGACCTTCCCTGACAGGAGACCTTCCTTCCATGCTTCTAAATAGAGTACCTTGGGCCAAGAATATAGCTCAGTGGCACAGCACCTGCCTGGCAAGCACGAGGTCCTGAGTTCAATTCCCAGTACCAAAAAAAAAAAAAAAGAGAGAGAGAGTACCTTGTAACGACTAGTTTTATTAAGTTTACTGAGTACTTGTTTTGTGCCCAGAAACTGGTCTATATACAAGTGTGTAGCCCATTTAGTTCTTAGTAGAGCTTAGAGGAGGGTGCAGATATAATCTCATTTAGTGTGTGTGTGTGTGTGTGTGTGTGTGATGCGAAGCACCTACTTTACCATTGAGCAATATCCCTGGGCCCAGCTCATTTAATTCTAATAATAGTACAGAGAGTTATACTGTTATTATTGTCATTTGGCAGATGAGAAAACTAAGGCACAGGGAACTGACCTGTAAGTTCATACAGAAGACAGAAAAGCTTGTATGAATGCAGAGAAGTCACAGCAAAACCTTGACCACACAGCCCAACTGTATATTTATCATTACCCTGGGGGATGGGGTGTCGTCCTCCCGGCGTCCCAGGGACCGGCGTGTTAGCGGCTCTGACTCCTCTCTGATTCCCAGGTTTTTGCACTGCCGTAGAGCGCCCCCGTGAGGCCCGTTCCCTGTCCCACCATGTTCCAGCGCCTCACCAGCCTCTTCTTTAGCACCCCTTCTTCGCCCGCCGAAGACCCTGACTGCCCCCGCGCCTTCGTCTCCGAGGAGGATGAAGTGGATGGCTGGCTCATCATTGACCTGCCGGGTGAGGCCTGAGTTGGGGCCAGGACTGCCTCCTGGGGCTGTGGGGTCGCCGTCAGGACAGTCGGCCCAGCGGAGGTGGAAGGGCGCTGCGAGGGACTGGGGAATTCCCCCAACCTACCCGGCAACCGGGGCTGCCGCCGTGAGCCCTTCCCCTGCAACCCCGGGCCATCTACTGGCGACCAGGGGCCGGGGCGCACACCTCGGGTCCTGGCCCTAGGGCAGCAAGGAGGCTGGGCCCGGGGTGCTCTGTGGGCGCGGCAGGCAGGGCTGCGGGTCTAACTAACGTTGCCTTTCTCTCCCCGCCCTCTGTCCGGTGTGCATGTATGTGTGCACGTGTGTGTGCGTGTGGTCCTCCGCTGCCGCTCCCGCTCCCGCTCCCGCTCCCGCTCCCGCATGGCTGCCCCTCCGCGCCGCGTAGACAGCTACGAGGCTCCCCCCAGCCCCGGGGCCGCCCCTGCCCCAGCGGGCCGCCCTCCGCCCGCGCCCTCCTTGATGGACGAGAGCTGGTTTGTTACCCCTCCCGCCTGTTTTACCGCAGAGGGGCCCGGCCTTGGGCCTGCGCGCCTCCAGAGCAGCCCGCTGGAGGACCTCCTCATCGAGCACCCCAGTATGTCCGTGTACGTCACCGGCAGCACCATAGTGTTAGAGCCTGTGCCGCCTTCCCCGCACCCAGATGCTGCCCTGCCCGACGCCGACCTCAGTGACGGGTGAGCGGGCCGAGGGCGGACCTGAAGGCCGGGTCCAGATGGCGAGGCCGTGGGAACGCGGCCCGGAGAGCCGGCTGGGGCTCGGAGGGGCGTGTCCTTGGGACGGGGCGGGGCCTGTGGGCCAGGCCTTGGGAGGAGAGGGGCGTGGCCTCGTGTGGGGCGGGGCAGGAGCATGCGGTTGAGAGGCTTGGGCTGCACTTGGAGGCCACCGTAGCACCGAGGACTGAGAGGTGGGGCAGAGCCTCCTCCTGGAAAAGGTTTATTACCGTCCACGGGCTAGAACCGAGGAGGCATCTCAAGGTTGGCTTGGAGGAAGGGCCTCAGGCGCCCTGCTCGGCAGAGATGGCTCTGAGCGAAGGCAAGGTCGCGGGGACAGGGAATAAACCCGTGTCGCGCGTTCTCCCTCCTTGACCAGCACCCCTCCCCCATCATTCCAGAGAGTTGGCACCCGCCCGCCGCGAGCCCCGGGCCCTGCACCACGCCGCAGCCCCCCTGCCGGCCCGAGCAGTGCTGCTGGAGAAGGCGGGCCAGACGCGGCGGCTGCAGCGGGCCCGACAGCGGGCTGAGCGCCACGCGCTGAGCGCCAAGGTGGTGCAGCGGCAGAACCGCGCCCGCGAGAGCCGTCCACGCCGGCCCAAGCACCAGGGCAGCTTTGTCTATCAGCCGTGCCAGCGCCAGTTCAACTACTGAGTGTCGGACAGCTGCACCATCAACCTGTCGTCTCTCAATTCCCGCCCGACCCCGTGCAGCGGCCAGTGTGCAGTTCGAGGCTGCCATTCGCCAGGGGCTGGATACCACACCTTCCCTCTTGCTTAAGAGTATGAGGCGGAGTGATGGCCCTTCCTTGCCTTCCTCTGTTTCCCCGTCTTGACCATCCAAACCCACCTCTGCCACCTTCAGGCCCCGCCTACACTCACTCAGCATTAATCCTCCGCCCTTCCCACCACTAATGCTCCGTCTTCCTTCTGTGGCCCCAGCCTTCTCTCGCCTTTGCCTCAGCCCCGCCTCCATTTCTGGGCGCCTCTTCCACACTGGCTCGGCTCATTCCTCACCTTCAACTTGCACCTTACAGGACCCATTCTTTCCTGTGTTTGGCATTACACGCCTGTCTCCTTGTTGTTTGTTCCCAGCGGTTTCCTCCCAGAGGGATGAGGGAGGGGGCTCCGAGCCCCGCTGACCCGGGAAAACCTGGGCGACCCGGCACTCTCCTTGCCCTTCAGAGGTCTGGCTCAGAGTCTGACTTTTAATCCCTCTCTCCTCTCTGCCGAGGGGGCGGGGCTCCTTTAGAGGCTGCTTTTAGGCCTGGAAAGGTAAAGTATGTGACAGAGGACAGTGAGATGTGAGCGGGAAGGAGAAGGTGGAGGGAGTCGAGGGAGACGCAGACAGGATGGACTGGGGAACTGCAGGGAGCAGGGCCTTAGGGGAGCTGGCGCTATGCTTGCTCAGAGGGGCGAGCCCTGCCCTCAGGCTGGAGCCTGGGCCTGCCCCCCCCACTTCCTTTTCCTATGATCTTATTCCCATGTCTTTTCCTGAAATTACCTACCCCTCCGCAGGCTCCCACGTCTGAAGGGCTTTAGAACTTTGCCAGCCACCTTGAGCCACTCCAGGAGTGGAGGCTGGGAAAGGCTCTGCCATCCAGACCAAGAGTTCACATGCCCACGGTGCTAGAACTAGGCTAGGAGAGACACAGGCCAGAGGGCTTTGGGTAGGGCGTGGGC
>PVLD010013037.1:0-57681 GCA_004027595.1 Dinomys branickii | reverse complement strand
CTTCCTAACCATGAGCATGGTATGTTTTTCCATTTATTGAAATCCTCTTCAATCTCCTTTTTCAGAGTATTGTAGTTTTCACTGAATAAATCTTTCACATTCTTTGTTAGATTGATTCCTAAGTATTTCAATTTCTTGGTTGCTATAGTAAAGGGTATGGTTTCCTCAATTTCTCTCTCAGTATATTTGTTTTAAAAGTCAGTACTTAACCTGAGTGATTTAACCCTGTGCATGCCTTATAGATGTTCTGTTTGCATCATGAGCCCAAATGTCACCCTGAGCTGTTAAACCCTGCTTCGGTGGCTTTGTGTTTTGTAACTATTCATTTCATGTGGGTCAGCATTTGGTTTTTAAATGGTAGTAAATTTCAGGCAGTACTGACTCAGTCTTGGCAGCCAAAGAATCTCTCTGGATCCTCACAGAACAATTTTGAATCTTTTATACAGAGTGAGAAGATTAATGTCATTACTAAACCTACATAAAAGAGAGCATATATGCCTTACAAAATCAGCAGTTTTTGTTTTATTTTATTCAAGTTTTTTTTGATAAAGTCTTGCTATGTAGTCCAGGCTGGCCTTGAATTCACTATGTAGCCTAAGATGGCCTCAAACCAGCAACAATCCTCCTGCTTCAGCCTCCTGAGCTCTGGGATTACAGGTGTGCATCACCATGCCTGGCTAAAATCAGTAGTTTATAAAATTTTCTTTTTCACATAAGGGAGGTGACTCTGACTTTCTACTATGTTCTGTGGTCTTTTGGAACTTTGGCCATAGACAGATAGATATGTCAGTTAGTTTTGTCATTACTGTGATTTTTTTAATTTGATGTTTGGGTATGGAAATGTGACGTTAGTCTTGACTGTCAACTAGGCTGCATTAAAAGATAGCCAGGGGATTAGTGAAGCACATCTGTGGGTATGTATGGGTGATGATAGGGGTGTGATCTTTGAAACTATATCTATCCTTGCCCTCTTCCTTTCTGGGGCTTTTCCACTATGCTCTTCTTCCCTGCTGCCATGTAGTGAGCAGTGCTCACCCTCTAGCCCTTCCCACTGTGATGGAGTCAGGCAACCACGGGCTGAGAGTTCAGAAACTGTGAGCCAAAGCAAACCTGGCATCCTTCAAGGTTTAATCTGACTAAGCTGTGGGCCTCAGGTCATGTTGGCCCACCAGTAGAAAGGCTGCCAGACACATGCATGGAAGTTTGTCTCTCCATATCAAAGCTCCAGTTGAAATTTCTCAAGACTTGTTACTGTCCCTGGCCTGCTGTGTATCACCTGTCCTGAATTCCTTGATTTACATCAATTTAATTATAGAAAGATGAATTCTAGAAGTTATGCTTTTTACCACTGTTTCCTCTTCTTTTCTTCTTAAATAGTCTTTAGTATTCAAGACTGAGAATATCTTAGGTATCTAAGCCTTCTGGGCATGGGGAAGTCTAAAATTATACTTCCACTTCTGTAGGAAGAAGTTTATTTTCTCAAAATACTTTTATTTTGGAGCATTTTTGGGGGTCTTATTTGCACTTTTGAACAATTTGCCACTTCTTAAGAAGGGAGGAGAGATGGAGCGAGGGATGAGCTGGCTCCCAGCTGACAAACGTCTGTGTGGAAGCCGGGAATGCATAGAGAGCACAGCACAGAAGCTCCGTCCCTGCCATTTCATGCCATGTTGCTTGTGCTCACACAAAAGCTGGCAGAATTATGACTGAGTCCATTGGAAAACTATGGAACATTTATTCTGTGCCAGGAGCTTTGTTAAGTGATGGCCTTTCTAACATTTAAGGTTCACAGGATCATTATTATCTTAATCCTACATATGATTATTTTGAAGACAAAGATGAAATGAATTGCCTGAAGTTACATGATGACTAAGTGATGAATTTGGGTCAGGCATCCATCTCCTCCTATTAAATAGCAAGTTTGCACTTTCAATAAGATCACATAGGTCGGCTTTTTGGTATGTATTTTCCTCTGCTTCCTCCTCACCTGTCATGAGTGCAGGAAAGGAATGCCCTCCTATTTCTCCTTCCCTTCTTCCTTCCACTGTCTCCTTCAGGATGCAGTTAAAGAGCACTTTGTTGAATGTTACTTCTTCCAAGGAATCTTGGGTCTTGAAGTCAAAGGACTCCTTTAGTTATACACACTCAAGTCACTTTCCTAGTTTAGATCTTAACTAAAACCTTTTGTGTAATTATATTCTAGCATGTCATTTCCAGACTTTATCCTTCATAAGAATAGAAGTATCTTTCATTTTTATTATCATATCTGTAGCCATAAGCAGAGACTACATACATAAAAGCAGCTCAGAACATATTTGTTAAATGAGTAATGAATGAGCAGTGCTCTATGACTGGGGCTGTTGTGTTATGTTTATTAATTTGACAACTGAATATTATACTTTGTGTGGATAATCAGTGGGATAATTGAAGAACTTGTTAGTGTAAGAGAGTAATGAAGGAGCAGACAGGGTGAGTGACTTCTGAGTGACCCTGCAGGGAAAGGTGACACGTCCAAAGTGGAATCAGGAAGCCTTGAGGAAGAGAGAGCAAGTGAGCAAGGGCTTCCCTTCTTGACCTGTCCGCCAGGCAGTTTTCTAGAACTTCTGAAAAAAGATACTTTTTCAACCTGTGCCTTTGATTTAAGAGGAAAGGTTTATTCATCTCTCAGTTCAGTCTGCTAATAAACAAAATGTCCTAGAGGCAATTTAAATTCATTGTAGTTTTTTCTCCCCAGGGATTTTCTACCTTGCCTCATTGTTTTTCAGTGCCAGTTTTGGCTTTCAACATTTCTAATCAAATTTTATTTTTAGGCCCCTTGTCTTCATTCTTACAAAGCACTTTTTTCATACCTGTGTGAATTGCAGGGAGAGATTTCATTTTTCCCTCCAAGTGTTGCTGTCTAGTCATGTGAAAAAACTTTTAAATGCATTTTTATGTCTGTTTCACAGCACACCATCCCTGCTGGTTTTTCAAGATCATAGTCCAAAGGTAATATAATTATACTCTGCTACCCTCTAATTTATTAGTTTAATTTGTAGATTAAAGTTTCAGACTAGATGTTAAGGATTTCAGTTTAAAAGCTTTCAGACTAAGGCAACTATTGTAGATGTGTTTTTAATTTATCCCAGAAGTTTATGCCCAGTAAATATTGGATGCTACAACAATATTGTAAAATACATTTAACCAAAGAAATCTAATTTTGCTGCATCAAAACCTACTTAAGCTTGTAAAAAGATAGCAGAAAGAAACTCTTTTTTTGAATAATAGAAAATTATGGCTCTAAGCAAGATTGAAATAGAATGTATAACAGGCATACAGATGACTCTTACATACCAGGAGCAAGCAATTAAATCTAAAAATCTATTATCTTACTCATTAAAAAGCAAAACTGATAATTTACACAAATATGGGAATATAATATGATAAAAAATAGACAAATATTTCTATTACTTCCATTTAGGGGCATCATATAAGGTGAGCATTTAGTGTGAAAAGTTGATTTGAAGTAGCAGACCAACAGATTTTTAATTTTTAAGTGGTAGAACCAAGCTTTTCCTTAGGGGATAGCAGGCCTTCCCAGGTGCACTGCAGGAAATACGAGTGAGGAGGAGCCAGCTGGAGAAGGATTTAGCCCACTGACCCGTTCAAGCGGTGTGCGCCCGTCCTCTCACTCTCCCTTAGGGGTAATTGTCCTCTAGTCCTCAGTTAAGGACTATTAAGGGAGTAAGTGAGCTGGAAAGATCACTTTATTATAAAAATAGAGAGAGAGTCTGGAGAGAGCAGAATCATGCCCCTCTAATTCTCTCTCGTTCCTCTCCCACCTGCCCCAGAACGGCGCCCAAGTCCATTTATGGAGCGGCTGGTGGCGAAGTGAGGAAAACAGAAGTGGAGGATTTGTTTCTCTTGAAGCTAATTTCCTGTTAGTTTTATTTCATTGTGTTTTATTTTTTAATGTACTTTGCACAAATGCAAAAAAATCACGTACCGTCATCCCAGTCAGGATACAGTGAATTCCCATCTCCTTCCGAATTCTCCTCTCATGCCCTTTGTGTTGAAATCCTCCTCCGACCTCTGAGCTGTTCTTTATCTTTAGTTTTGCCTTTTCCAGAGAGCCAAATAAATGGAGCCAAAGAGAATATAATGTTTTGAGTTTGGGTTTTTAAAATTTAGGGTAATTCATTCAAGAGTAACGTACACTGTTTCATGTATAAACAGTTTACTCTTTTTTAAACTGTGGAGTGGTATATCATTGTGTGACCCTGCTCTACATTCTCGAAGCCTTTTCTGTTCCACTTTGGATCACTTCCATGTGTGCTCTGCTCACGGGTGAGCTTAGCGCCTTCTGCACAGATTTAGGAGATCCTCTCGTTAGTTCTGCTTCCTCTGTGATTTCTCCCACATCTTCCAACACTAAGACCCTTTTTCCTGAACCTTGACTAGAAAGCTAGAGTTTCCCATTCTCTGCACCACTGCACATTTCTCTTGCCACAGATGCAAAATTCTGAGACAGAGAGAGAAAAAAGGAGAGAAATGAAGGGGATTCCTCTGTACAATATCAGAGCACAGCAGTCTCATTTCCTGGGATTTTCCCTGCCAAGTTTTAGGTGCCTATACACTGCTGCTGCCACAGCAGTACAGCCTCACAATTGGATTCTACTTAGGGAAAGACCAGGAGAGGAAAAAGAGAAAATCATTGGCATCGCATAGGCTCCCACCCCCATGCCTAGTCCTCTAGCTTGTAAAAGGTTTCTTTTGAAATTCAAAGACCCAGTAGATATGTGAAATTCAAAGACCCAGTAGATATGTGAAAGGAAAGAAACTGCTCAAAAGGAAAGAACAACTGGGATGGGTGAAAGAAAAGAAGGAAGGAAAAAAAAATATATATATATATATAAGAAAAAATATATATCCATAAGATAGCTAAGACAATTGTTACTAATTTCTATTAGTTCATTGAAAGGAAAAGTTATGCTTATATTGTTTGATCAATTTTTGCATGCCTGTACCTGGTAATCTGAGCAACTACTTTGAAGATAACAACATGCAATATAATAACCATTATTACTTTCCTATCAACTTGTTTTTAAATTATGTATCATTTTTATTGTTTTTTCTCTTTTTTTAAAAAAGGTGTCTTTTGGAGATGTTTTTTATCTAAACCTGCTAGGCAGTTCTGTGATTTTGAAGGTCAAAAATTATAATTTTAAATACAAGCTTACGGAGGATACCTGTTAAGACCAAACGTATATGTCCGGCAGGTCCCATAAGAGAACACTTCTCCCTTTGTGTAAATCCCTGTTTTTACTGCCTTTCTATAACTGATGGCCTTGCCACGTACTTTAAAATGTAACAGGACATTTCTTACTCTGTATAATCCATGTTTTGTATAATGGATGGCTTTGTGATGTAACTGGAAATGTTTCAGCTCTCTTAGCAACACAAGATGTCATGCAACCCTCCAATCATATGCATCAAATCTGCCCATGTACCTCCTCGCTCTCCCTGAAACCCTGCTGAGTGGGGCTCTGACTCTTTTGGAGAACTCCTAGTCAGAAGCCCATTGGTGTAATAAACTGCCTCCTAAACCTTCTTGGTGCTATTTTTTCCTGTGTTTGGTCTGTTTTCTGCAACATTTCAAGCAGCTTTAGTGTTGAAATAAGGGGACCTAGGGCAAGGGAAAAAGCACTATATCGATCCTCAAGTTTTAATTTCCAGACTCATCTACATGTTACTAGTGAGTTTGTGCATTTTTTCCTTGTGGTTCATGGGAGCAGAAGTGAACTTGCAGCACATCAGCCCAAACTAGAAGCCTTTGCTTACTCTTCAAAGCACTTGTTTAGTCAGCTGTAGTTTTTTTCTTTTAACTATCTAGTCAAGAGTAGTTTAAATAGCTCTGTTTGGTGTGTCCTTCAGGTACACTGTGAATTAGGTAGAATTTGAGGCTGTCTGGATAATTTATTTCCATTGTGACATCATTCATATGGGAGAAATACATTTTAAATTATAAATAGGCATCATATGAAAATGTTATTTGAACACAGTTCACTCCTGTAATGTCTTCCAGATAACAAAGGGGCTTGGTCCTGAAACAAAAAACTTGCTTTGTCACTAAAGATTCTTTTATTTTTGTGTTTTAAAAGGTTTTAAAATTTTATTAGTAAATGTAGTTTACAACCATCTTTGGAAGTGGTTATATATACATACTACAGTTTCTTTCTTTTTTAAAATCCCCTTCCCCTTCCAAGGTGAATTCCAAAATAACTGGCACATAGACTGTGACTTTAGGAAGCTTCGTGCGCAGCAGAAGATTGTAAGCGATCTTCCTGTAGTAGCAAAGGAGAGGCTGTGGGGATTTAGGGAAGGCCGGGCCGCTTCTTGGTGGGGAGGTTAGAAAAGACTTCGTGAAAAGGGTAGCAGCTGGACTGACGGGAGAGAAGAGGTAAGACTTAATTGTGTGGAGTAGCAAGACAGTCAGACTGAAGGAAAGTGCATGGGGCAAAAGCGAAGGAACTAGGGAAGCAGTTTGGAAACACTCGATTCATTGGCTGGAGCAAGGGATTCATGGGTGGGAGTTCTCTCATTAGGGACATAGGTTTCTGTTGTTCAGGTAGCGTCTTTGTATTTTGCTGTCTCTTCTAACACCTGGTTCTCAACAGGAAGCTCTCTGTCTTTCAGATGGAGCAAGTTCTCCTTTGTACATGGAGTGACTGAGTCTTCAGTGTGACCTGAGGAGTGAAAGTCTCATCAACCATTTCCAGAGTCAGGTTGAGAAAAGTTTCTAAAGTGTTCCAGGTATGTAGAAGGATTTTTTGAATAAGCGAATTGACTCCTGAGACTACAGCACTCATTTGCATGTAAATTTTCTGGTCTATTTTTATTTTAAAGCCTCATCACATCACATCATCCTGCATATGGCTCAGAGCTGTCTGTCTCGGTTTCTTAAGAAGTCAGCTTAAGAAGGCTAATTGTCTCAGTGCCTCTTACAACCTGTTATTTATTCAAAAGTGCATTTACAGTAATGCATTAAGGAGTAGCCTAGTGACCTGAAAGAGTTAATGCACCTCCCCTTTTGCCTAACTCCTTCTACTTCAGAGTCACAGGCACTTAAGGATTTTTATTCAGTGAGTACAAAATAATCATATTTAACTGAAGTGCAGCCAAGTCCAGGCTTTTAAAACATGTTAAGACAGGGTTGTCTACTGACCTGTGGCAAACATCAGAGAATTAAAGAATAACTGTCTGTTATTCTTGTTTCATCCCAGTTGTACCTGCTATCATGGAGTATTTAAAGTCAAATCAGCCAACACCGGAGATTAGAAAGCCAAGTATAAACATGCTACGAGGGTCAAAAGTGGATTTAAACCCAACACAGAAAACAGACTTAGAAAAATGCAAACCAGATCATTCTGCTTCCTTGCTTAAAATCTTTCAGTGGTTTCAGAGGTGTAAGCCTATGGGCCTTGCAAGGATATTTGGGGGTCTGGTCTGCAGGGCCATACTTCCGGGTCATGGGGATGTTCTTTGCAATTCAGGGATTAGGATGAATTGGGAGAAATATCTGAGTGTTTAAGCAATATTGGTAGTGATTTAAAGCCTACAGAGTGTTGGTTTCTCTCTTTACTCCCTGTATGTCCTTAAGCCAGTCATGCTGTAGGCTTTTATAAACTTTCATTGCATCAAAAAAAAATAGAGATAATTGTGCTTTCCTACCTTACAGAGGTGATAAGGGATTGAAGGAGAAATTATAGGTAATGCTTAAATTAGCATGATGCTAATTTACATTAGCAAGGCACCAAGGTTTACTAATAGATAGTAACTATATATCTGAGATCATCAAATTCTTAGATCCAAAGAGAATTCATCCGGTGATGATGTACCATATGCTGGAAATGAAGACCCTGAGTCTGTAAAAGTGAAAGCAACAGTTTCTGCCTGGAGAAGCTGTTGGTTACCGCGGGATAAAGACACGTAAATGGATAAAACACAATACAGCAGGACAGGTGCTGTAGCAAGAAAAACCCTCAGGTAGAGTGTAGAAGACGAAGAGGTTCCTAGCTGATCTTGGGCTGGAAGCCACCAGCCTGGGCTTCATGGAAAGTGGACTGGAGACCTGGAGGAGCAGCGCCTTGGTCACGGCGGGCTGTGATCTGGGCACCAGCTTTGTATCTCACTCATTTCTGTACCCGTGAAAACAGTGCTTAACACGTTTACAGTGTTAGGGACTCAACAGGGGAAATGAAACAGATACACCGCCTCTTCTACCGTATCTCCTCCCCACATCACTTCTCTTTAATGACATCCACAAAGCCAGGTCTGGTCCAGGCCAGCCCTCTGGGTCTGGGTCTGGCTTGAGTTGAAACTGGGTGATTCACACAGTAGGGATGATGCCTGGAGTGAGGTGAAGGTGCATGCAGCTAGGAGAGCCAATCTGCCCAATATGAGAGGCACCAGGCATAGATGGCTACTTCGCAGTTAAGTGAAAAGAATGAAATGAAATCACAAGTTTAGTTCCCTAATTAGTTATACTTCAAGCACGCAGTAACTGTGTAGCCATTTCTGTCACTGCAGTACTTTCTGTTGGCTCACTGTTAAGGACCTAAAGGGCAGGTTGGTCTGGGTTGGCAACCTTTGCCTCACTGTGACTCTTTCATTTGGATATAAGGCAATTGTGAGCACAGTGGACTGGCCAAGAATTTTTGGCTTTCTGGAAGATAAAAACATTTACTTCAGAATTTACATGCCTTATTAGGGTCCTTGGGTAGAACTCAAAGTTGATCCTCACATGCCAGTGCTATTTGGCTACAGAAGAATTATCTTTAACATGTTTCCACTTATATCCACACTGTGGGTTACAGAAATATTCAGTGAGAACTTATGATATAGATGCAAGGTGTTTACATGCTCCAAGTTTCCACTTCTATGCTCTGCTCTCCCCTTTGAGGGCTACAGTCTCCTCTCATAGTCCCTAAATATTATTTGCTCTTTTTCTTACTAATACCTCAGCTTGCAAAAAAATTTTACACATTTGTCATTCATTCCTTACCAGAAACTTACCATATTACCTTGCCCTGTAGTGTAGGGTAGAATAATGTAATAAACCTAGAGTAAGAAATAAGTCTTCACCTGTTCTGGCCATGTGAGTTTAGGAAAGCATTTGGTCCCCTTCAAGTCTCTTTTCTTTGCTGTAAAATCAGGGCAGTCGGGTCGACTGCAGGTTGTTGTATTTATTTGGGAGAGTTTCCAGTGCTCTCTTTTCATCACAAAATACATATATTAAAATTAGTTCTCTTTTAGGATTTTTTCCTCTGTGAAAGAAATTTAATTACCAGCAAGTCACCAGAGTTTTTGAGGGTCGGGCGCAGTGTGGGTGTGGCAGAGCCCCCTGTGGGGCTCCTAAGAATGTTCCCAGGACAAACCTCCATTTATTCTGCAGGTGATAGGAACCTGAAGGAAACACGAAAGGTCAAACATTGTTCAGTCTCCTTGGTTCTTCTTTCCACGGCTGGTGTATTTATGATCTAATTTTGCAGTATTGTGAGGCTCTTTGTCACGAACAGAGACTTCACATTGTGAAGAAGTCACTTCTCAAAGTTCAAAGAAAGGGCTCAGAGTGGCAGTTCGTTATTTCTGGCTGCCAAGGTGAAAACAAGGGGCGGATTCAGCCCTGAGAAGATGGGATTTGCTGGGTGGCTCTGCACCTTTGTTCTTTGAAAGATCTGTTGCTTCCTCAGCTGGTTGATGGCACTGGCAGACCGCCCAAACTGTGGAGACCTGTGGGGATAGCAGGACAAGATGATGGATGAATGGGTGATTATCAGTGTTTCGTGAAGAACTGGACGCTAGTAGGACAAATTCTTTTCCTTTTTTTCCCCCACCCTTATAGTTCGAGGAGTTGAACCCAAGGCCTCATATACGCTAAACAAGTGCTCTACCCAGCCTTGCCTTTTTAAATCATGCTTGTGCTTGATTTTTCACATGTAAATTCTAATCTTATTTTTACTTAGAGTGTTTTATTGGCATATGTTTACGATACATATTTACATTCATTTTGGGGAAATGGTACACTATGTACTGTTCATAACTTGATCCCTTCGATCCTTTTTCCCCCTTCCCAGGGTGCCCTTCCTTATAGAGTTACCAATAACCAGAAAGCGACTCCGGGAGAGACTTGCAATGTAGATTTCCAACTCAAGCATGAAGAAACAGTCGAAGAACAGCTTTCCTTTGTAGCTAAATACCCCACTGGTGTAAGATGAAGTTTATTTTTAAGAGTCATACTTTGTTGACAGTCATCACTGACAAGATGGTGATGCCCTGAAGTCACAGATGTCTGATGAATAGTGCTAAAAATAGAAGCTTTTCCTATATGACACAGAAACCTTAAAATTTCTCCCCAAATGGAACCACAAGTAATTGGTTTTACTAGACAATTATTTTAATTGTATTTTTTCATGATGTGTTTTAAATTTGAAGAGATGTGGGGAAGTGTGTAATTGCGGGAGATTGAAGCACCATTACCCTACTTGTTTTCCTACTTTATAGCAATTCATTGTATAATTCAAAATATTTTTAGATCTACACTTTTGGGGACAATGAGTAGCCGTAATAACTGGGATAGAATGAATTCTTGAAGAGAGTGAGTCAGTGGGTAATGTGGTGGTATTTTGATGGGCTACACATTATTTAATGTGCTACATCTTTTATTCACTAACCATGCACTAATAGTCCTTTGCCCACCCTTTTTCTTTTATTCTTTCCCTTCATCTTTTTTCCTTCCTGCTTCCAACCTCCCCCCTCCCTTCTTCCCTCCTCCCTCCTTTCCTTCCCCTTCTGATTTTTTTTTTTTTGTACCAGTAATCGAACTCAGTACCTTGCACTTGCCAGGCAGGTGCTTGTACCACTCAGTTACATCCCCAGCCCCCTTCACACTTCTTTCTTTCTTCCTTTTCCCCTTCCTCTCCTTTTCCCTCCATTTGTACCCTTCAGTATTTACTGAATACTTACTATGTTCCTGACATGTTTCTAGGCACCAGGAAGACAGTGGTTGAGAAAGTTGTCCTCCTGGAACTTGCTTTCTTGAAATAATCTCCACATCTCCTGGGGTTTCTCTTGCAGCACTGGAAAATTTGCCATACATGGTAAAGGAGAGTTCAGTTTCTCTGGTTTTCAGCACACACTGAATTTCCATTTAATGGATTCTAAACAGCCCATCACTTAGAGTTTGGGAAGCCCGAACTTAAGATCACTGTTCTGGTGAAGTGATTTAAACATCTCTATCTTTATAAATCTCTCATTTTAAATGGAATTCATTTAAAAATGTCTATGGGTGTATTATTTTTAAAAAACTCAAAGTTTTTTCCTTTTTATAAAACCTCGATGGATTGTCCTGTTCTACCATTTCTGTTGGAATGTTTATGAGCTGAATACCACCCAGACACTGATTCATCTGACTCATTTAGGTTCTGAAATTTGCATCCCTTTTCCTCTGACAAACAATAGATGGCAACATGATCTGCATCGCGATCACAGTCCTCCTGTTTCTCTTGTGCTGAATACATTTTTGAGTTCCTAAGCACGAATTGAATTGTCCAACTCTCAGCCCATATGTTAACAAATTAAGTAGCAGGACTCAAAATACAGGCAAAAGAGAGTTCTCTCAGTGAGATTCATGTTACATAAATCTAGCATTTGTGAATGAGAAAATGAGCTGAACATGGCATATGCCTGTAATCCCAGCACTCTGAAGACTGAAGCAGGTCTGAGCCCAGCCTGGGCAGTTCACTGAGAGCCTGTCTGAAAATGAAAAGCAGGCCGAAGGAAGTAGCTAAGTGTGAAGGTGCAGCTTCAATCTTCAGTACTAAAAAAAAAAATAAAAATAAGAAAAGAACTGTGGGAATGAAGAAACGCCAGGCAAGTTTAAAACATTCATTCCTCTGCAGTGATTCTCTTCACCCTACCTCATTTTGAACTTTCCCCTCTGTGTTATTGTTTATCATAGCTTGCTGAACTGGACCTAGAAATTTGGACTGTGAATACACTTCATTAAGAATGTGTTATGTGATGCCAGGAACCCAACTGGTATACAGGAGTGTTCTAATTTTATACTTAGTTTTTCTTTTCTTAATAAAGGGAGACAAATTATCATTTAATTGACATTAATTTGAAATCTGTTATTTTGCTTAGTCGTATTTATGAGCATAATCATCCTGAAGTTTGGCTTGTCTTCGCATGAGATTTACATTCTTCCAGGTAGTATGAAGAATCCAAATTTGAAGATAATGACTCCCTTTTTCTAAAGACCTAGGTTTCAGAGTGGAAAATGTTGGTGATATTCATATCCTGTTCATGTCTAGGGCAAGATAAAAAATCTTTATTCCATGCTTTATAACCCTAGTGCTCAGGAGGCTGAGGCAGGAGGATTGTTGTGAATTCCAGGCCAGCCTGGGCTACAAAGTGAGCTCAAGGCCAGCCTGGACTGCATAGTGAGACCCTGTCTCGACAAGATGAAAAAAATTTTTTTGTTTCATTTTCTTTCCTTGTTTAACTTTTATTCTCAAATGTTTAATGAATACTTGTTAAATATTTATATAAAGTGACTTTATTAAATGTTGTAGAATATAGACACACCAATCACTGTTCTAGGTGCTGCTATTAGAAAGGAGAATTAATATAAATGACATCATGGTGACAGTAATAAATACCAGATACCATTCACTGCTTTGCAGTGCTTTGCATGGTGTATTCGTGAGCATATGTCATGAACTCTGAGTTCTAAAATCAGGAGCGTAATGTCCTGCCCATGTGCAGTAGGTGCACAGTAAATGTTAATCAAAGAGGCTTAATTGGTAATATTGCTCGGGAAGTTTCCCTCCTCTTTTCCCGTTTTATTTAAACCTGAAGCTTTCTTTTGGGGAGATCCAGTGAGTCTTAGAGGTGGCTGGGTTCCTGCCTTCAGGGAGGGAGCATATGAAGCCGCCGTGGTAGTGAGCTTTCCACTGCTGTGACAAAACCCCTGAGAAATACAGCTGAAAGGGGGCAAGACGGATTGGGCTCACTGTCTCAGCCCGTGCTTGGCAGGCTCCCTTGCCACAGATCTGTGGTGCGGCAGAAGGTCATCGCAGAAGGGCAGGAGGGAGCAAGGCTGCTCATTGGCGGGCAGGAGGGAGCAAGGCTGCTCATTGGCAGCCAGGAGGCATGCGCAGGGAGAACGGTCCAGAGGGAAAAGAGCCAGGGACCAAAATATGGTCCCCCAAGTTATGCCCCGTGACTTGAACTGGGCCTCACTGTCGAAATTTCCGTTAACTCCCAACAATGTCCTCAAATTATGATCTCAGTAGAGGAACCCATGATGACGTTAGACCACTCGTAGGGCATCACCTTCCCGCCTCTGCTCACGTGTGACTTTCAGGGAACATTTTAAACCTAAAATATAACATATGCTGACCAGCTAGATTTCAAGGTACCGGAAAGGAGAGGAAAAGAGGGCTTATATTAAGGGAGGAGCTCCTGGGCTGGGGATACAGCTCAGTGGAATAAGCACCTGCCAGGCAAGTGCAGGGTCCTGAGTTCAATCCCCGGTACCACAAAAAAGAAAAAGAGGAGCTCCTGCATAAGCTTAAATAAAACACACACTGATGGCCTGTTACGGGTACTGGCTCGCTTTGTGAGAGCGGAGGCAGGAGGAGAGAAGTGGGGCTCGGGCCGGGTGGTGGAGGCAGTGGAGGCCGCGCACTTACCAACAGGGCAGGAGGGGGAGAGGAGAGCGACTCCAAGAGGGAAGGAGCGCGGGTTCTCGCTTAGGAAAGGCGGCGGGACAGACTCGATTTAGCAGCTTCCCCATTTTTTCTTCCTGCGTTTTCTTATCTCATAGTTTGTTGGATGAAGAATTTCGGAGTCTGCTTTTTTGCCTTCTTTCTGCTGTGGAGCCAATAATTCTGTTGCTATCTCTCCCCCGCCTAAGTATTTTTTTAAAAAATAGCATGCTTAAATAAATTCAGAAACTCTGAATGAAGGTAGGAGAAGTTCCATGAATATAAAAGGTGACGGGTGACATTGAGGAAGGGGCTGGAGTATGACATAGGTGCAGAGCAGGCGCTGCGGATGCGGAGGGAGCGAAAACCACACCACACGGTTTTCTGTACGCGTGCCAGAGCTCTGCGGTTACAGGTGTGCAGCACTGTGTGCAGCTACGTTTTTCTCTTTTCATGCACATTTTGCTTACTGTTTTAAAACTACTTTTAAAATTATATAATGCTCAACAGGTACATTTTCACACATGCATTCAAGTCTGTGTGTATATATTATGGCTTGTGTCTAGACGTCCTCCCAAAGCCTCATGCAGTCATGGGGCGGACTTCTAGTTTTTGATTGATCCATGGTCCAATGCTGGGATGATGGGTGTGAGGGCTACACCTGCCCTGGGGCGGGCAGCCTGCATACAATATAAGGGAGGGAAAGAGGCTTGTTCCTCTTCTAGCCCTCATGTAAGAGAAAAGTAACCAAGACAGGAGGAATATGTATATACAGTTAGACTATCATTGTTTTCACTAAATGTCATGTTATTAACACATATTCATATAGGGGAAAGAAACTCCCAACCTGAACAATATCTGGTATGAGTTTGTGTTCTCTAAAATCGAAGGATTAATTTTAGGAACAACAGAAGTTAAGAGCAGAATATATTTATATTATATAAATAATAAAGTATATGTTTATATTTATATACATGATATAAATATATTTATTGGGAGAAAGAGAGCTTCTGATTTAGAGAGAGAGACAGAAGGGGTCCCAAGTGGGTGGCCCAGGACCCTGTCTTTTCTAGGGATTTTTATAGAGCAGATCTGTGATGCAAGGTGGCTCTGAGGCGGGAAAAATGGGAACTCACAGGGTGGGCATAGAGTGGGACAAAACTATGGTCAACCAATAAGATTTCAAGCATAATTGTTCAGGTAAAATTGATAAAATTGGGATGAAATAGGGAAGTGAGTCCTGTAGCAAGGGGGCAGGAGCACAGACCAGTGCGTTTCCTGTGGGGGGCTGGGTTAGTGACTCTTCCTGGCTTCCTCAAGGGGATAGAGACCTACTTAGAGTATTAACCCCTGATGATTATCTTTAGGGAGGTACAAGGGTGTGTTTATTTCATCTTTTGTCTTGAGGCCTGGCCCTCAGCAGAGGTGCCCATTTCCCCCAGTGCTGCAAGGCATCTCCTGCACTGGCTCCTTGGAGGACCTGGCCCTGTGTGGCTGCCTATAATATTTCTGTCTAACTCAGTTGCCAACAACAATATCTTTATTTATTCAATCACCTATAGCTGAGATTATACATTATTCTATTTTTAAAGCTATAAATTAACTTCATCAACATCTTTTTATCTTCTTAACTTGCTCCTATTTTATCCTTTTTTTAGGATGAGTGGAAGGTCAATTGCTGGGTTAGAGGATATTTAGACTTTTAATGCTTTTTATACACACTTTGAAAAGCCTGGAAAATTTGTGACAATTTATGTTACTATCAGTAGTACATGAGACTATCTCACCCAGACTCCAAATTTAGTTTTATAGATTTAAAAATGTTTGTTAAATTGCTAATGAAAATGGTCATTCATTTTTAAATTATATTTTGTTTTTCTTGCAAAAGAACATTTTATCATTGATATCTATTTGCATTTTTTCTGGTGAATAGCCAGTTTATTACCTTTGCTACTTGGATGATTGCTATTGAGTTTCAAAAAAATTAAACACTTAGGGTATTAGCTCTGAGATGTTTAACAGATTTTTTTTTTCTTTGAGACAGGGTCTCATTATGTAGTCCAGGCTGGCCTTGAACTCATGGTGATCCTCCTGCCTCAGCCTCCCATGTGCTAGGATTACAGATGTGCACCACCATGCCCAGCTAGATTTTTTTTTTTTACCAGTTTGTCAAATATATTTAAAAAAAATTTTTTTTTGCATCATTTAACATTTTAAAATTTTTGTTAATGATATTTCTCAGTGTAATATTTTGTGACAAAATAGTTTTTTTTTTTAAATTTGGAGTATTTTATGTGGTGTTTATAAAGTCTTTCCCAACTACAACTAGAAAACTTTATTTGTTTCAGATACTTTTATGGCTTCATTTAAATCACTGACTTATCTGAGTTTACTTAGATTTAAATTTTGAATTTTAAAGTAGTGACTTAATTGCATAACCTTTTCTAAAATCGTCCACTTGAGATCTCAGCATCATTTGTTATAATCATTTTTCTCACTTAGCTGAAATCCCATCATTATCAAACACGAGGTGCCTTTCCTGACTTCCTCCATCTCAGCCCTGGCACTGTGCTGAGTAACGGTGGTAGCCGTAGTATCTGGTAGGGCAGCTGTGTGCATTAGTTTTCTCTTCAAACCTGTCTTACATCACTAGTAAGGTTATTCTTTTATTCTTTCAGAAGTTTAGAATTGTTTTGTCAAGTTTTTCCTATGGCCTTTTGAAAATTTGACGGAAATTCCTTTAAGTATATGGGTAAGTTTCCTGAGACTTCTTTACAAGAATAAAGACCACATTCATCCAGGAATGTGGTCTTTCTCTAGTTGATAAAATCTTTTATGCCTTTTGGTCAAGTTTTATCATTTTGCTCATAAAGGCTCCCTGCATTTCAATGGTCTATTTTCACTCTGAGAAAGGAATCTGTTTTATTTTATAACTTGATATTGTTGATCTAAATAAAAGCAATAGTTTCATTACATTTATTAGGCATTGGCCATTTTCAAAACTTGCTTCCTAGGTTTTTTGTAATATGGGTGGTCATTGTTGATATTTTAAAGGAGAAAGCACATTCCCTAGGTGCCAGAGGAGGCTAGCTGACTAACCAACTAAGGGCCAGCCAGAACAGTAATTTATTAGTTTATGTAATGTATCAGGGTTTCCTAGAGGAACTATTTCCTAACTATGTATCTGATTTGTTAGATAGGCTTACAAGATCAGAAGGGGAAAAGTTCCAATGGCTGTCTGTCGAATCAGAGGTGGAAGAATCCAAAATGGCTACCTGAACTCTGAAGAGCCAGTGGATCCAATACCAGTTGAAAGTCAAAGGCCCAGAAATTCATTGAAGAGCCACTTGTGTGAGTCTGTCAGAATGCCAAAGAATCTGTTTCAGAAGGCTGAAGAGTCTACACTGGAAGCCTGAAGGAACTGGAGACCAACACTCAAAGGCAATGGCAAAAACCAGGATGCCAGCAGAGAACAGGGAAAACTTCCTTCTTCTTTCCCTTCTTATTCCATCCAGGCTGTAAGACTATTGGTTGGTGCCACCCACATACTGGGTGAGTCTTCTCTCCTCACTTGGCAGCTTACATGTCAATCATTCAGAGATACCTGCAAAGCTATGAATCTAGGTCACTCTTATTCAAGTCAAGTTGACATATCATAATCAATGTCACATGTCATGGAAGGTCATCCTTGGTATGGATGGGAATGATCTTAAAGATCCAAGTTATTCTTATTATTAATTTTGAGGTAGCTGAGAAATAAAATTAACAAAAACATTTCACATGAGATGCAGGTAGATCAATGATTTGGAGTTCATTTCAGTTGGGTTATATTGGAATTGATGAATTTTCTCAAATCCTACATAGAAAAAGTACATTTCTCCAGGTTCACAATGTCAAAGTTCTGATCGAGTGATTTTTCTTCTGTGGGTTAGTACTGGACCCATACTCCTAAGGTCTGCCTTCTGGACCCAGACTTTTTCTGTTGGTCACTGGCTTTTTGTTTAGATACATTCTCACTGCTGAGAAAGCTAGCTGACTGTTTTTAAAAGAATGAGTATTTCTATAGGGATGAAGAGAATTTCTGTCTTTTTTCATTATATGTTGATTTAATTATACTAAATTTTTGAAGTTAGACTTAATATTTTGATTTCCAAGTTTAGTGTATATACAGGGAAATTATCCATAAGTCTCTCTTATGCACAGTTTCTAAGGCATAGCAGAAAAAAATAGTGTTAGTGGCCAGGCCGAGTTTTGTATTTCTTTTTGTGAAAATTAAAGTTATTAAATACACAAAGGTGAAGTTAATAGATACACTTTGATGGCAATGGAGACATCGCCAAAAGTTGGGAAGGGATAGTTGGAGCTTGTATCCCTGTGACTTTCTCTACCGCAGTTCTCTCTTTGTGGATACCACTACTATCACATCTAGGAGAATTTTTCAATGGCAATGAAAGGATGCTCCAGAGAGCAAAGGCCTGGACATTTATAGAATATTTTGGATAATGGGCAAATATCTGTGCCTCAGGAGAGTATGCTGTCATTTTCCCGTGAACCAGAAGGGGAGAATTTAGTCCTTTTGATAAAAACCAAGCAGATGAAACTGCTTACTGGCTTAATAAATTAACATTATCTCATTACAGTTTAGTTTCATAAAATATATTGGAACAAGTCCATTGGATGTTATTGAAATGTTGGCCAGACCATTCTAAGCAGGCTTGCTCAAGCTAGGAGAAGACACAAAATATCTATTACATTAAATATAAATACAAACTAAAGGAGAAATCAGATAGAAATAATCAGATGTGTAAGTAACTTAGTAAATAATAAGGGCTACATGGTCTAAATAGGTGCATTTTAGTTGATACTGTTGTTTGAACATCTATTGTTAATATTTTCCTTATTCTTTTGTGATTTTTATACGTGATGTTTCTATATCATGCTGAAAAGTTTCCATAGGCTGCTGATGTGGTTGATGTTCTTACTTCTGCATTACACATAAGGAGGAGGGGTGTTTAGATGGTAACTTCCTAGACTGAAATGTAAATGCAGCCCTCCAGAGCTTGTGTTCTGTGTGCCTCATCTCAGCACCTTCAAAGATGGCACAGCGTGTAGCTGGATGCCCTTTGCCAGGTGGTAGCTGGCAAACCATGGCCATATCCTAGGAGAGATTCCACGTTTATCAGAGGAAAAGAGGTCCTATACACAGGGCTATAAATTAGATCACTGGGAATATCTTTCAGCAAAAGGTGGGAGTAGAAAGAAGAAAGACGAAAATAAAAAAACCAACCTGAGCAGGAAGTGCAGCCAGAAGGAGCAGAGTTAGAGGAATCAGAAAAGAGGGAGGAAATTGTGCAGAGATGTATCCCTGAAGCCTGGGGAAGGTCAAAGGAAAATTCCAACCAGATCCTGGAAAAAGCAACTGGATTTTGGAATGAAGAATTTATGAATGGTGCTCAGGCAAAGTGGGCACAGAGGGTCAGAGCAGGAGAGGTTGAGTTGAGAAATGGCAGTTGGGAAGAGACAGCGTACTTAGGAGGTTTGCACAGGCATTGGCAGTTAGCTAGCCTAGATGTAAGTTCACAGTCTGCTATGTACCATATCTGTTGTTCTGATGAGTTTCTTAGATTTTCCAGTCCAGTTTCCTTCCTCGTACAGGTGAACTCATGGCAGTACCCACCTCAGGAGGATGAAATGTCATAATGTATATAAACACTGAGCATAGTCCTGGCTTCACAAGAGACATTCCATAAATGCTAGGGAAAAAGAAGTATAGGCAGTAAATTTATTATACTTCAATTTGAATTTAGATATTTTAGAAGAGTTAAAAAGTGACAGAAGAACAGAAAGAACTCAAGAATCTTTATAGGCTATAACTGAAATAGTAAGTGTCCAGGAATACAGTCGTGCAATAAGACAGGAAGAGAAGTCACTCAGGTGTGAAAGAGGTGGAGGGCAACCAGAGGAGGTTCAGGGCCACGCTCACTTTTTTAGGCAAGTAAAGGAAACTGAAGAGCTTGCTAGGTTATTCTAATCTTCAGAGGAAGAATTCAGAAATAGATTTACTTATGGAGAGAATAGGGCTGGGTGTTGAAGGGCTCAATAAAGAAGGAAAGATTTGGATGGTTGTCATGGCACCCACTATGGAAAGTTAATGAAAGGCAAGCGCAGGTTAAGATAAACAGCTCTGCTCTGTGGCCAGGCTGCTTGATGTCAGGCTGATTTTATAGTGGACTGTAAAAATCCCAGCTTGGTTAATATTGCTAACATTGGCAAACCTCCCCGGACAGCAAAAATGTCCCCAGAAAGTAGCATAAGGGTCTCTCCAGAGCTGGGACGTAGAATAGGTCCAGAAGAGGGTCTAGAGAAGAGGGGTGCTGGAGGGGATGAGATAGCACAGTTAAGGCCAAACTGTTAAGTAAATGAGCCAAGGTAGAGGTCATGATGTGTATTTCATCGCATCTTCCTGGAGTTCACATTCATGTGCATGGAGTTTGAGAAACACTGGCTGTTTGAACAAAACTAAGATAATTTCTCAGAGAAAATTTGACAAACACTTATTAGAAAAAGAAATAAATTTTGGTTCTGATAAAAACTCTTGGTAAAAACAAAGATCATTTGGTTTCCTTGGCCAAAAGCTCTCCTTGAATATAGACGTCAAGGTCAAAAGGCCAGAAAGCGAAGTGAAATAATTTTTAAATTTATCTAATCCTATAGGGACATATGGGAGATAAATCTCTTCCACATCTGGAGAACTGGATTCACAAAAATGAACCCATAGTTAAGAATTTTGAAAATCTGAGTGATTGGACATGAGCATTTTAGGCTCAAAATCATTTTCTAAATAGTTTTCTAATAATAAATAGTGCTGTAATTAAAATAATTCCTTTGACCTCCTTAGAAGTGGAATTTAATTCACATTTTAAAATTTGGTAATACCCAGAAATTATTCTCCATAAAAGCTATCCTAACTTGTACTTACATAGACAGAAAAACAGACTTACCTCTCTTTGCTTTTGTCTGGAAACAAAATCTGGAAATGTAACCTGACAGGAGGAGGAATGATTGATATTTTAATTTACTTTTTCTTGATCACTAATATTATTGAACATCTATTAAAGTACTTATCAGCCCTTCCTGTTGCCTTTTCTAGGGATTTCCTGTGCCTACATCCTATTTATTTTCCGTTGCTGTGTCTTCTTACAGTTTTTTAGGAACTCTTTGTCTATTAGACAGATAGTTAATCTGTTTATTATGTAAGTGTTTTCACTTTATTATCCACTTTCTTTTGCATTATGGATGCTTTTGAACCTGTTAATGTTTTAATTTTGACTTTTAATCAGTGCACAAAATCATAAGACAATATGTGTTAATTTGGTACCATGTAATGACTGTATATGGACACATTGTATAATGTTCAGATTAGGTTAAGCATGCTTATCTCTTTAAACATTTATTATTTTCTTGTGAAAACTTTTAAAATCTTTTATTTTAGTTTTTTGGAATGTCCTGTACCTTGTTGTTTTCTATAGTCACCCTGTTGTGCAGGGTTTTGTGCTCCTTTCTAACTGTGACTTAGTATCGGCTGGCACAACCTCCATACACTTTTCCTGGCTTCTGCTAACCCCCATTCCACTCTCACTTGCCAGGAGATCAATGTTTGCATATTCCACATGTAAGGGAGATCATGCAGAATTTGTCTGTTTATACCAGCTTCATCCATATTATTGCAAACGACAGAATTTTTTCTTTTATGGCTGTATAGTGCATTCCATTGCATATATATCTATATCTATGTATAGCTCACATTTTTTTTATCCATTTATCAGCTGGTGGACACTTAGCTTTGCACTTCTTAACTTTTGTGACTAGTGCTGCAGTGAGCATGGGAGTGCAGGTGTCTCCTTGCCCTACTGATTTTATTTCCTTTGAATATATATTCACAAGGAGAACTGCTGGATCATGTAGTGCCCAGTTCTATTTCAAGCTTTTGTACAACTTCTGTTGTTTCCCATAATGGCTATAGTCTGTCAGTATTTTGATGGAGTTGGATCTCAGTATTTTCCACTACAGCGTCTTGCTTTTATCCCTTGCTTAAGAAAGTCCTACCTAATTTCTGCTGGGCTGTGAATAGAACACATTCTGACTTTATATTTGAAGTGAAGGGTTTGTGTTTGTCACCACTAGTGCTAGGAACCCGGGAGAGTGTGCAGAGACCAGAGCACTGGCTGCTGTCATGCCTTCCCAAGGGCCGGGTGTTCTCCGGGACCTCTGACACAATGAGTTCTCTGAACATTTGTGGTTTTTTAGAATAATTTTTCGGGCTTATTAAGTGGGGCTGTTTTATACATTTATTTTGGAGGGACCAGAAGCTAGGTTTTTCAGTTCTTTATTTTCTATCTGGTCATTCACAGACATAGCTTTTTTTTTTGCTTACGGTGAAGTCAATGCCAAAGTAAGCAAGAAGGCAGTGGATAAATTGTGTGTGTGTTTTGGTAAAAACAACACCTGCCATTTTACACTGTAGAAATTTGGCTTGGTGAATGTATCACCATAAGGTTGCATGGCTTCAAATTATCCTCCCAAATCCCAGGAAACACTAAATACGAGTGATAACCCTGAAACATGTTGCACTTTGGCCTCCTGTTTGGAATGACAGGGAGTGCTCACCTACTTTTTGTTTTGTTCATCTCCAAAGAGATTTCAACAATATTTTTATACACAACACTGAGGCAACTAGAAAATTCCTTTTTAAATGCTTGTTTTCATAAATTACCCTATATTACTTGTTGCCTGAGAATTGGGCAAGAATAGACTCTTTTGAACAGTTTCAAAGTCTTTTAAAGTTCTGTTGTTTATTGAGCTTTTCATAACATCAATAGTTTCTAAGGAGTCATATTTTGAAAGTTGTGTGTTTCAAGTCACATTTTTTTTTGGCCAATCTACCTAAGTGGTTATAGATAAAAACCTAATTTATGGAAAGGAGAGAAACCCAGTGAGGATTACAGTCAAATGCCTTTGAAGAATATCTGTCTTTAAAATAAAAAGAAAGCATTTTGACTAGGTAATACATAATACATTCAAGTAGTTTAAAATTCCACTTTACTAAAGGATATATAGTGTCCCTTATTTTCTAGCCCCTAAACTCCTGGAAGTAAAAAAAACAATATGCATTTCTTGTGCATTTTACAAAAGTAGAATTTCTTTTTCAGTGAAACCTCAGTTCTCCCCACAGGGCCATTCAACTGTCGGAATCACGCCCGCCCAGACACCTAGGACAGTCTCCCTGACTGAGAGTCAGACAATTATAGGTGATGATCACATTTACAAAGTGCTTCCACAGGAACACTTAGCTTAGTGTTTGATAATAAATAAATTGGCTAAACTGGGGATATAGCTCAGCAGCACAGCACCTGCCTGGCAAGCGCAATGTCCTCAGTTAGATTCCCAGCAGAAAAAAAAAGCTAATCTTCTAGCCAAGCTGACACAAATCTTACCTGTGGAGTCTACTTTTTGTCCTCTTGGAATGCACACACATCTTCTCAATCCATAGTTAACCACAAAAAGAACAACAAAGTTATACTTCTACCTAATGTGATACAGCTACTCTGCTTACAGTGAAATCATGCTATCCCTTCCCCAGAGGAGGATGTGAAGTCCTGGGTGACTTTGATTCTGATACTTGATATTTTATAATTTAAGTAATGTGATATAAAATTAATTATTACCAATATTTTTATGTTCAGTGATAAAGGGACAAGAGGGGAGAAAATGAATATATTTGTTTAAAATACACATCAACCTATTCATAACAAAATGAGAACCAAGTACTCATAATTGTTATAGTCCTCATTTCTGTAAATGATCGTATGGTCACAACCAGTTTATAGCTACTAACTTTTACTTGTCTGTTCCTTAATCAAGGGCCTTAGCTCCTCATGGCTCTTGGCTTGACAAGATCACCAAACATTCACTCCTGAAAGGACCATTAGCATTTTTGCCTGAATTAAAGTATTATAGCTGTCTGTTAATTTTAATCAAAAGGGCATAGTATTCCTAGGACACAGCCTAAGGCATCTCCTGTCTGAATCACCTATGTCACAGCAACTAAATTTCTACTTGATCATTAGGATCAATCTCCCCAGCCAGTACAGTCACTCTCTTTTTGGCTATTGATGCAGAACCATGAAGAGTAAGTGACTGGCTGGTAGTCTTAACTCCTAGTTCAACAACATAATTATTGTGTCTTTGATACAAGCTAAAACTAAAGTCTTACAACTAAGACCTTGGGATCCATAGAGTGGAGGTCTTCTGGGGATGGGAGGTCATGGGAACGATCACCAAAAAGTTTGCTACTGAGTGATTGGAGCTAATCCTGAGTAGTGCCGTAGTTACTCTGAACCCCTGGACCTGTGAATTCTGACTCTCAGAGAGCAGCATTGTATCATGGACACTGATGCTGAGCATATACAGCATCCTAGAGAATACCGGCCCAGTCCTGCAAAGAATTGCCACATAGCAGGTGCTGTAAAGAAGTCTTTAAAAAGTCACTTCACTGTTCTGTTAAGTCAGCTGCTGTAGGGTGGTGGGCAATGTGGTCCCACCAGTGAATTTCATGAGCAAGCATCCATTGCTATACTTCACTTGCTGTGAATTGAGTTTCTTGATCAGAAGCACTGCTGTGTGGAGTTTGAGTGGATGAGGCATTGTGGCATCCATAGATGGTGGCTTTAGCAGAAGCATTGTACACAGGGGCACCAGATCCATAGCCAAGGTATGTCTCAGTTCCTAGGAGAACAAAGTACTGACCATCCATGATAAGAAGTTTAATATAATCAACTTGCACCCCAGGGAATATTGTCATTTTAGGGTCTGTGTGTCGGCCTCTGTTGCTGGAAGACTGGGCATTTAGCAGTGTGGTAGCTAGGTCAGCCTTGGAGAACCAGGTTACCTGTTACTGAACCCACATGCAGTTTTCATCACTGCCATTCCTGCCACCACCGCCACTTTGCTGGGGAGTCCATTGGGCAGTGAGGGAAGAGGCAGAGGAAAGAGCCTGACTATTAAATACCACAGGTTCTCCTTTATTTCTTTCACTTAATACGTCCTTGGAAAATTGTATATATCAGTGCATGAAGGGTTTTATATAAATAAATTTTTCAGGGGTGCTGAGATCAAACTCAGGGCCTTGTGTATGCTAGGCAAGTACTCTACCATTGAGATACACCCCCAGCCCAAGTTTTAAGAAGACATGTCTTTTCTAATAGATTGTTTTTATTTATTTTGTATAATATGATCTGACTATATCTACAGCCCTGTGTTTTAGTGAAAGTGAACAATGAGGAGAAAGGTCATTTCTAGATATTAACTATATATATGATACTTTTTCATATGTTGAGTGCTCAGTACCTGATCAAAAAGCCTTGCCATTCAGAGAGAAGAGGAGTTCTCTTCCAGGTATACTCAAGAGCCTGTACTCTCAGCTACTTCGGAGGTTCAGCAGGAAGACTTTAAGTTTGAGAAAAGCCGAGGCAATTTAATGACACTTGTATCAAAAAAAGTACTTGGAAATATAGCTCAGTAGTACAGCATTAAGATTACTTGTCTTTTTGGTGTTGGGAATTGAGCCCAGGGCCTTGCTGACACTTGCTGCAGAGCTATGGCTTCAATCCCTGACAGTTTTTCACTTGCTCATAGGTTGCCTGTGGGACAAAATGTCAGCCATCCACAAAGATATCTGATTTGATAACACTCCCACTATT
Source organism: Dinomys branickii (assembly GCA_004027595.1). Classification (NCBI taxonomy): domain Eukaryota; kingdom Metazoa; phylum Chordata; class Mammalia; order Rodentia; family Dinomyidae; genus Dinomys; species Dinomys branickii. The sequence goes on along the minus strand of PVLD010013037.1, from coordinate 32,171 downwards.
GTGGAGTGATTTCTTTTCTTTCTTGCTTCCCCACTTGCCTACTGGTATTTTATGAACCTCCTAAATAAGCTTCTGGAATTGGGTCATTGTTTCAATCTGCTTCTGTATGAACCCACAGTTTTGGATGAACAGATGCCAAGATGAGCAGCACACCAGAGCAGAAACTAGTCTTGAACTCAAGCATCTCTCCAAGTCCATGCTCTTCCCTCAGGTAAGGGAAAAGAGCGTGCATTAGAGGGCAGGCTAGGAAAAGTCCAAGCAGTGGTGAAAGATTGAGAATGGCTGATGACTTTGAAGAAATAGATCAGTGTGGCTAGAATAGAGTGTTCTAGGATTGGGCATTGTGGTTAGAGAAATGAAACCAGAAATTCAATCTGGCCAGAATACATGAAGTTCTTGTAGGTCAGGCTAAAGCTTTTGAGCTTTATCACAAAAGCAATAGGAATTCATTGCTTGATTCTGTTCAGATGTGCTATGGTCATATATCAATTATAAAATCAATTCTGGTGACAATGTAAAGAGTAAGAGGCAGTGCAGAGACTGCAAGTAGTGAGACTGATTTATGAGACTAGGGAAACTAGAAGAAAGTGTGGACAGGAAAGAAAGAAGTGTGTGGGGCACAGGATCAAAGTATCTTGGTCACTGGGTTTAGCTAGGGACATGAGTGAAGGGCAGCGAGGGAATAGGGCAAATCTGAGCATTTGGGTGAAGAATAGTGACTTGGACTGACATGAAAATTTGGAAGATGGGGGCATATGTGGACGTGAGTGTTTGCACTGGTTGAGAATGAGAAAATTCAAAGGGTGCTATAATTACCCCAAAGCCACTCAGGCAGAGACTCCAGAGGCAGATAAAGACAAGAGCTCAGAAGTGCAGGACACAGGCCACAACTAGATGTACACATTTGGGATCGTTAGACAATAACTGAAGCTCTTAAAGCCATGGGGATGGATGGAGTCTTTCACTAAAGGAAAAAAAATTGACTGTACATAGAATATTTCCCTACACACTGTGTCAGTTGATCTTCATAACAATCACCTAAGAAATAGAGGAAAGAGATTATTTTCACCATCAGTTTGCAAGAGAAAAAGCTGAAATGTGGAGAGAGGTTGGGGCTCACTCTCTTAGATTGAAAAGGAGAACTGAGGTAGAATACCTTTATTTTGCTCTTTCTATCACAACACTCAGTCCTCCTAAAATATGTTGGCACAGCCAAATCGAGTAATTGAAGTTCTCACCAGGAAGGTGTGTTTAAGAGAGAAAGTATTGTATCTTTCCTCACATTACATATGTATATATATATTGTAGACATCTGGCATATGTCAAACCATGATGTGTAACATTCTTTCCTGTAATTGATATTTATTTCCTGATAATTGGACATATATTCAACATAATGACTGGAGATGGGCTGACTCTCACTTTCCCACTCTGTGCTTGCTTTGCAGTGAGTTCTAAGAGGCTCAGGTATTACTGGGTTGTTTTTCTCAGTCCTTTCATTTCTGCATCCCCTGTCAGCCTGCTTGTCTCCCTTTTCATTAGTTTTGGCCATGTGATAAGCATCTAACCAAACTCCGCAGAACAGTTTTAGGCTCCAGTGATTCACATGTATTCAGTGGACACCTTAAATGTCTACAGCAAATCTTCCTGAGGCTTTTCTCTTCTATGTGTTATGATCTGGGGAAAACATTCCCCAAATAGTGCTGTAAGTCATGGCAGGAGGGGACCCTGGCATTCATAGCCTTGGGATGCAGAGAACGCTATCAGCTTTGGCTAACATTAAAAAAAAATCTGCCTCCTCCTCTTATTTATCCAGAAGATGACACTGACATTTGGAAAACATTGCAGAAAGTCTTGCATGTGACAAATTGTGACATCTTTTGCTACATGATTTGTGACATTTTTATTTGTTTGGGAGGGGGGAGGTGGGAAGCCTGACAATATCACATGGGTATAAATGAGTCAACTGCATATGACATCCTCAGAGCAGCCCCAGCTACAAGGCAGTCAAACAGGCAGAAGGAGACAATTCAGTCAAACAGACAGAAGGAGAGAGATGAGCACCCAGAGTAGAAGGGGCTTCCATGTGCTGCTGTGGTAGAACACAATTTGCTAACACAAATTGTGGTTGACAATTTGTTTTCTCACCTCTTTAAGCATATGGTAAGTGGTGGTGGAAACAATGGCCCCTAATTATGGCACAGCATCTTCTGTGTTGTACTCTTCAGCTTTCTGCTGTGTGAACTGATGTCTGGGTGTATTACTAGTTTTGTTTTAGGCAGAAGAATATTGGCATCCTGGTCCCTTTCTTTGATCACCAGAGTTTGCTTGTTTTAAATTTTAATTGTGATATAAATCAATAATGACTGATTTATGAGAAGGGAAAGTTTCTAAAACTTCTGTTCTCTACTTCCTCCCCCTTTAAACTGTCTAGAATATAAAGCAGCAACGTAATGACTCATTTAGGAAGCAGATGTGCTGTGCCTGGTGAGAAACTTGAAGAAGCCATTTATTCCAGTGTGTGTGTGTGTGTGTGTGTGTGTGTGTGTGTGTGTGTAGACTTCTGAAGCTCACTATAGCCTTTTTCCCACCACACCAGACTTTGTAAGTACCTGAGTAATTTTTGTAAGTATAGGAAGTGTTCAGTACATGGAGCAAATACTGGTCATCTCTGGCCATCTTTTCAATTTGGGAGAATAAATATGTTTTCAGTGAGAAGACATCGCCATTTATTGGGTAACTTTCTTACTCTTTCCGTTTTGCTGGAAGCTGGAGATAGACAGTGAAGGATAATATTTTCATTTCTTAGATTTGTAGCTCATGTTTATGTCTTTGATCTGAACTTAAATGCCAGCAAACCCTGAGAGAAAGTGTAAGGCTAGATATGGTGTGTGGCTATCTATAGTCTAGTTTCTTGACTCTTTTCTAGGAAAAAACAGAAACTCAGGTCCAAGATGCAGCACCCTTGAATGTAGCATTGGTGTTATCCACGCTGGTGCAAGTGTGTGCTGTAAACACCCTCCACATCTGGGGCCAGACCTCTGAAGCCCTGTAGAGAGATGGAGCTTGACTTAAAAATCTTACTGCTCACGCTGTGCCCATCCATGTATCTTTGTCTCCCATTCTTACTGTCCAGTCCTGAAAGTAATAGTGTCTGCCTGTTATTATGAATCATCACAAAACAATTGGTATCATTTCATGAGTGTTTATGATGTGTTAGACATTTGCTGGGCATTTCATGTATTATCTCAGTTAATCTTGTGATTTCATATTACATTATTTTTTTCCAGATGAAACACTGATGTGTGAGTTTAGTGTTTCTCCTACAAAATGTCGCAGCTATTGAGCGGCAGGATCAGGAGTCCAGTTCAGGCCTGAATGATGCCAACGTCTGTGTGCTCAGTTACTTATTGTGACGGCCTTATCCTTCTTGGGCATTGTTCCATTCTAGGAGTTTAAGACTCTCTCCTCTCATAACTTACCTTTTGCATTTCCTTGTAGCCCTCTTTTTAGTTTCTGAGGTGATAGATGTGTCTAAGTACATTATTCTGCTGGGGAATTATTGGCTGAGCTAGACAGCTTCATTCTGGGTTATCTGCTATTTACTGCCAGACTATACAAGTCTATAGTAAAACAAAGAGATCTGTAATGGTGAATTTTCAAGTACCTGGTATTTCGGGATGATCTCCAGGAAACAATACGGAGACTCCATTAAGTTTGCTTACTTTTTATTAACAATTCAACCATTCTCTTAAATAACAACTTTTGAGTCTTTCTTATTTGCCAGGAGTGTATTGGACGGAGACAATGGTGGCGAAGCTATGGCACCTGTGCTGCAGCAGGCTGTTTATTATCACTGAAATCTCTAAAGGGTTTGCCATCACTAGATTAGGGCATTAAAATGTAAAAATGAAACAGAAAAGATGAGTAAACTAAATCTGCACCCTCAAGAATCTTGTAAGGGTACCGGAGAAATAATCCACAACTGCAATGTGGATGGTAAGTGTTTCTATGGGGAGTTACAGTAACATACAGTATTAGTAGATGGGACCTGAGAGGATCAGAAATCTCTTGTGGCACAGATGAGGCTGAAGATGAGCCTTATGGGGATGAGTGTAAGTTAGCTATGGGGAGAGAACCAAGCTCATAAGAGGGAATCTCCAGCAACAAAGGTATTTGCAAAATCTCAGACATGGGACAGAATTGCAACAGTGGGGGTGGCATTTGATTGGAATGGGTGAGCCAGGCAGGTGTGGGGATGACAGTGCTGAAGTTACCTGAAGGACTGGTTCGCTCCATGATCCAAGTCATCTGCAGCAGCAAACTGTTACTAGCTTTTCCTGGGTGTCTTACCTGACAAAAGCTGCCCTATAGTCTCTTGTGAAACAAAATCTCCTTTGAGCTTGGTTGATATCTGCAAGTGACTGAGTTCAACTTACAGATTTTCACCAAACAAGTGGAATTCGGGTAATGTTAGCACAAAGGTGGCTTTTAACTTTTCTAAGGGTTGCTGTCCAGGGATCTTGTACTGTACTTTTATTAGAGATAAAGTAAATTGCTGGCTTTACCCGATGTTCCAAAGGGCTCCTGTATTCCAGATCTCCATGAAGTTTTTGTCTGAATTAAGTTCAGTGGTAAATGCTGGCAGCTTCTGGTCAGCTATTAAAATGTTTCCTTCTTAAAAAACAAGGCAGTTGCTGATTTCCACTGCTGGATGATTTGGACATGTGGCTTCTTGCATGCAACCAGAGGCATCTTCTAAACAGTCTTGGATACTTGCCAAGCTAACTTCAGAACTGTTAGTGTTCAAAAGGTTATTTATTTAGCCAGACAGGATGGCATTTTCAAAGAATCTGGGAGGTAGAGCAGGGAGGGCCTCTTTATTGGCGTTAGCACAAAACCAGTCTGCTGTGAGAACTGTGCCTGACCAAACTAGCCCTGGACCTTGGATTTCTTTTGACAGATCTCCAAGCTGTAGTTGGGGTGCTCTGATTTTCTAGGACAGCTGAAATTTCTCAGATGATTATGGTTTTCTAGAGAAGGATGTAAGTGTAGCATTGGCCCCAAATCTATGTCTGTCATACTACAAAGGAAGAGATATATTCTATATGAGCCTCCTGTGTGAATTCCCTGCCTTCTTCTCAGGATCACTAGTTGTTAGCTACAGTCCCTGGCTGCTTTCGGTGGGATGCGCACACTGTTAACTGTTCCAATGTGAGACTTGCATCAGGCTCACAGAGGGCACAAGGAGGGCCTGCTGCATTCGCTCCCCATGAAAAGGGCTAAATGTCAGGGTTGGCAGCTGCCTCATAGACACCACTGGAATTTCAGTGCAGCAATGAAAAGGGCTAAGATTTGATGAGTCTGACTAGAGAAGGCTGATGAGTTTGGACAGATTTGAATCAAGGGTATCGTATGGATGTTTAGTTGCTAAAGTAACCAGGGTGGGTGTTGCAGATTGTGACAATAAATAACGCCCCATAACCGTCTTGTTTTGTTTTGTTTTCTGGTGCCAGGGATTGAACTCAGGACCTTGCACTTACCAGGCAGGTGCTTATTCCACTGAGCTATATCTCCAGCCCCTAATACCCCATAGTTCAAAGAGGAACTACTTTCTTAAATGTTATAATGTGGAAAAAATTCTAAAAGCTAGGGAAAATCATCTTCACATGCTCTTGCTACTAATTTACTCCAAAGTAAGCAGAAAGTGGGGACAACTGAGCCTGTGATAGGCCAAATAAATATTTGTTGGCCACAAAGAATAAGACACTTGTGAAAATCCTCAGTATCCGATGCCTAGCAATAGTTGTTTAAATTGGATTTCAAAAAAATTTCGTATCCCCTTTCCACATATAATTCCACTTAGAAATTGTCTGTACATGTCATGGTGATATTTTCAAGAGAGTCCTAAAATTGTTCTTGGAATGATATGTGTTACTGTATTTTTTTTTTCCCAGTCCAAATCTGTGCCAGGGAAAGAATCTAGTGTGAGTTTGTTCAAGTCTCCTGTGATGGACATTTGCCATTTCCAGTTGCTCAGCACCATTCCTCTTTTCTTAAACTCACATTAGTTTTCTTTGAAGAATTATTTTACTCCCACCTACTGGGGCTGAAATTCACGACTGGTGGTCATCATTCTGAGGTGCACATGTAATGCTGTGCTACACATTCTGGGTATCCCTTGGGCCATGTTGGTAAGCCCCACACGGGCAAGCGATGCAGGCAGAACTGGCTTATTTGTGGTCTAGTTTTAATATTGCAGTTTCCTCCTGTGACTATAGACAGAGATTTTGTGAACATGTACTTTCTGGGGATCATCTTTGCAGATATGTGAAGATGAAGAACACAACCAGTGGAAGAACAAAAGAGAAAGGGGTGGGGAAGAACAATTTGTAAAGAGAAATTGTGCCTTTTACTTAAAAACTACTTAAAGAAATTCCTGGTACCACTAATAGTTAATGGAAATATGTAAGAGGACTTTGAAGCTTTCTTTGTGGTCCTGATATACGATACTGGTAACAAGTCATACTCTTGCAAGGCCTGGTAGATTAAATTTCTTTAGGTTAAAGAACAGAACTGGTGGCCTGAATTAAGTGAATATATTATTTGGAAGAACTACTTCTCTCTCTACCTGAAGGAAACACTCAAACTGTCTCAATTAGATTTTATAGATTGACATTTTCTTCCAATCCTTTTGTAGTGCATTGAAGAATGTTACATTAGCCAAGATAAACACAAGGCAATTGTAGCAACGGTTTTTAGGAGCACTCCTATGCTCACACGTAATCTTCCTCTGGTTGTCATAAAGTTGAATAAGAATATAAAGTAGAATTTCAGACAATCCTACCTATCAAGAGGTAAACTTGTTCCCGAGACAGTGTAGGATTGAGTTTCACATGGACACCAGGTTTATCTGCCTCATCAATTTAATTCGCCCATGAACATTAGATTGCAGTGGCTATCTCTTCATTTGAATTTGATGTCATTTATGCTATCTTCATACATTTTCCTTTATTTCTATCATTCTGCTGAATGGTTATTTTCCACTGCCTTCTATTCTCAACAAAAAGGATCTTTTCTTCTCCTTTTCTCTCCTCTTTTTTCTCCAATAAATAACATTGATAAAGTAAGTCAGTGATAGGAGTAATTGATTTTATTTTACAAATTTTCTGTTAGATATTATAGGGAGGGAGGTGATTTTAACTTGCTATCAGGAAAGTTTTCTAGTCTTATGTGGTGACCTGACCCAGCCATGACAAGATTCAGGGAGTAACTGTTGTGGTTTGGACGAATGTTCCCCAGAGTCTTATCTTAAATCCTGGTCCCCAGAGGGAATATTGGAGGTGCTACAGCCCTCTCAGAGGTGGTGCTCAATGGGGAGTCCTTAAGGGACTGAGGGACGAAGTCTCCTTGAAGGAGACTGTGGGACCCTCATCCCATTCTCTCTCTCTTTGTTGGCTCCAATGTGAGCACTTGCTTTCACATGTACTTCTGCCATTGTCACCCAGTGTCCTTATCAGGCACCCAAAATACTGAGGTCACTAATCTTGAACCTGTAATAATAGGAGCTAAATAAAGCTTCCCTTAAAAAAACTGGCCTCAGGCACTTTATTATAGTAACTATTACAATGCCCTTATTACTACATAGGGATGTTGAGGATGTTAGAGAAGGGATTTATGTATTGGTGCGAGTTTTGGGTAAAATGATATTTTAGAGCCATTTCGGATCCAAGAAACTATATATTCCTAGTAGCTATATAATATTAATACTACTTGTACATTTTACTATCAGTAGTTATAATGACCATTTGGTAAGTATCTATTATGTGTAATATATAGTGCCAGGCATTTTACAAATATATCTGTTATATCTCAAACCAACTTTCCGAAGATATTATCTCCACCCATGTGGATTAGAGACTATTATTCTATGTTTTAAAATTTGTGTTGTCTCATCCCTTTTAGCGGATTATAAATTCGTCTTTAAACAGGAGGCAGTGTTGACTACTTTGAGCTGTTCTTTACAGTTGCTATAAGTATAAAAGAATGGAGAAGATTCAACTCAGAAATTGTCTGTTCAGACGAAGGACAATGGCAGAGTGGTGATCATAGCAAAATTCAGCTTCTCCAAGATCTGGAATTCGGACATTGGAAAGTAATAACTTGGTGAAAAAAAGAAAAGAAAAGCAATAGATCACCAAGAATGATGAAGAAACAAACAGGAAGAAGTAGAAACTACAGAAAAGTTGGAAAGATGGTTTCTAATGCAGAAGAAAAAACAAAACAATTTGAATGTCCTCCACAGCTCTCACAGCTCTTGTGGAGGGGAACCTGCCTTTCCAGAAGCAAGGTAAAATCTCAGGGATGTGAGAGCCAGGGAGGAATAGCAGTGGGACCCACATTCATTGTGAATTGCAAAGGTAGTGTGGAGTTTGCTTTGAGGGGATTCCTTTCCCACAGCAGGCAACAGCTAGAGAGGAATTCAAGCACAGGTGCCCTCCATGCCACCGCAGAGTGCTTCATCAGGCACCGTGTCAGGCAGAGGTTGATTATTTAAACCTTGGACTTAGAACAACTAAAAACCAACTTCACTTCAAGGCTCTGAGTGTTACCTTCCCAGGTGATTGGGTGAGAGCCACAGAAGACAGTGGCAGACTGGGAGTGGCACAGAAAGAGATACCCTGAGAAGTTTAAACTCGGGCCAGGAAGGACACAGGCTTTGCCACTTATGGTGAGAATCCAGGCCAAGCTTGAGTTGCACTCACAAACAACTGGGTGTAAGAGGGCCTGGTGGCATTAAGTATGTAAACTCTTTCCTTGCTGCCTGTATCCAGCACAGATCTGAGATCTGATTGCCTTCCCTATCTGCCAGTGTGAGCAAGGACATGTCTCAGTGTGGACATTGTTATAGCCTGGGTTAAACAGAGGGGCCTGTGGAATATGGGACACATCTCAGAAACCTATAGGCTATAAGTCTAGTCAGATGAAATGGAGACTTGCTGGACTCTAAAGCTGTGGGTCCTGGAAGGAAATGACTCATTTAAAAATAGAGAAATTTTTTCCCTTTTTGCGTTCATTTGTTTCCTTACTCCTTTTGATTTTTTCTATTTTCCACGTTATTTTTTTCTCCTATTTTGCTTTTTATCCTCTATTTCTTGTTTATTTTTCTGTTATGTGTATCTAGTTCTATAACGGTCCCTCTCCTCATTCATAGGGTCCTTTGTCTTACTTCTCCCTCCTCCTTCTCGTCTCCCATTGTTTAAAATTTCCCTTTGCATTCTCCATTCTCCCACTCTGAATTCCTTACATCCTTATTAGTATAGCCAGTAAGCTGTACTAATCTTTAGATAGTTAATTCTACGTTATTACTGTTGGAATTCTTTTCTATTATTAGTGGAGGTATAGTTGTTACATTTAGTAGAGTTTTGAAGTATGTCAATACTTGGTTTGTCTTAATGTTTGTACTATAATTATAGATTCATTTTTTAAGGTTAGAGGTGGTATGTCATTGGTTCTTATGCTAAGTCAATATACAATTTGTCTTAGATGATATCACTGTCACAGATTTACTTGATGGTGCCAGGATCGCATAACTGTAGCTATTAATAGTTGTTTTAAATGTATGTCAGTCTTCAGATTACCTTTGTTACACTAACCATTCTGTGGTTCGTTCCCAGAAAACTGGGTTCTGGGCCAGTTGCACGGCACTGTCCCTTCCCAAATTAACAGAGATAGTCAGATCTTGAGGCAGAAAGAAAGGGTTATAGTTGGCTGTGTCTTGAGCACATCATTGAAAAGCAGATTAACTAAAGTGATCCCCATTCTAGCAACAATCTTTCTACTAGAAGTGACCCCAAACCTAAGCATAAAACAAAACAATAAAAATATTAGAAGACAAGGCAACAAAATGCTGCCAAAATCTCCCAGTTCCTCCAAAGCTGACCCATGAGCTTTCAAAGGGGAGGAAAACAAAAGCCACACAGCCAAATTATTTGAAAGGACAACTGAGGAGTTTAAAAAACAGACCAATAAGGTGCTTGGCAGGCTCACAGAAGATGTAACTAAACAGATAATGGATGTAATAAGCAAAATGATCAGGAATCCTACAGAAGACACTAATAAAAACCTATCTGAGCTCAAGAAAATGATACAAAACATAGATGACCAGGTTAGCAGGGAATTAGAGACCATGAAAAGTAATTCAGACATACAAGCTTAAATATTTCATGGTTTCTCTAATATGAAAAACTCAATGTACTGTGTATGTAAAATATAAAATAAAAGTCAGATAATAGGAAAAAATGTATTATAATCCAGTGTAGGCAATGTACTTAAAAGTACACCTTGGCTTGGTACAATTGTCTTATGTGTTTTATATATTCTTTGACCCATTAGTCTGGTTTTCAATCTATATATATCATAATTAATTTTATAATACCTTTAAAGGTAAATAAATGAATCTGATGCTGGAAAAATAAAAGCAGGGTGGAGGGAGGGGGGAAAAGAAAGGAACTGAAATGTGATATACCAACCTCCTACAGTGAGTGTAATCATTATGTGCTGTAACATGTCCTAATAAAAGTCAAAGGAAGAAGGGAAGAAAGGAAAGATGGAATGAGGGAAGTAAGAAAGAAGAGGTTCCAAACAGAAACTTAGGAGCTTAAATTTTATATTGAAAGTTTTGGAAGCAGAAGTGACCAGTGTGAGGAGAGAATATTACGATTAGAAGATAAGGATGCTTTCAAAGGCCAGTAACAGAGATACCTTAAAAACATGGATCCAGCGAGAAAAATGGATCCAACAGTTGCTAGATGGGGCAAAGACTAATCTGTGATTAATTTAAATAAGTAAAAAGTCAGAAGATAGCACAAAGGGCATAAAAACTTGTTTACAGGAATGATGGCAGAAAATCTTCCAAATGTGGAAAATTCAGAAGAAATAGATAGATTCACAGATACATATGAGCTACCAAAGGTGAACCAAGAAGACATAGATACCTTGAAAGATCCATAACAAGTAACAAAATTGAAGAAATAATAAAACACCACAAAGAAAAGCCAGGTCCTGATGGATTCACTGCTGAATTCTATAAGAACTTTAGGCAAGATCTAGTGCCAATACTCCTCAAACTCTTTAATGAAATTAAAAAGGATGGAGTACCCCCTCCAATTTAATCTTGGAAGTTAGAATTACCCTGATTCCAAAACCAGGAAAGGACCCAACTACAAAAGAGAACTACAGGCCAATCTCTATAATGAACATAGCTGCAAAAATCCTCAATAAGATACTGGGAAAACAGGAAGCAACAAATCATCAAAAAGATCATACATTGTGACCAAGTAGGATTCATTCCAGAAATACATGGATGGTTTGAAATATGTAAATGAATAACTGTAATGTATCTCATGAATAGATGCAAGGGCAAGAAGCACATGATGATCTCGATGTAGAAACAGCCTTTGACAAAATCCAACATCCTTTCATGAAAAATTTTAAGACAATAGCTGTGGAAGGACCTTATCTCAATCTGATAAAAGTCACATGACAAACCAGTGGCCAACAACTTATTGAATGGGGAGAAGCTAAAAACTTTCCATTTAGCATTAGGAAACAAGACAAGGAAGGCCTGAAATCCCCACTACTCAATATATTTCATCAAAACATTACAGATATTAGGCAAGAGACTGAAAAATAAATAAAAAGGATAGTTATAGGAAAGGAAGAAGTCAAATTATTATTGTTAAGAGATGACAAGATCCTCAACATAGAAAACACAGAACATTCCATCAAAAGACTAGAATTAATAACAGATTCCGTAGTGCAGCAGAATATAAAGTCAGCATCCAAAAATCAATAGTGTCCATGTACACTAATAATAACCTCCCAGAGGAAGAAATAAGGGTGACAACATCTTTCACAAGAGCACTAAGAAAATCAAATTCTTAGGAATTAACCTAACCAAGGAACAGAAAGATCTTTAGAAGAAAACTACAGAATTCTGAAAAAAGGAGATCAACTAGGACACAAGAAAATGGAAAGATAGCCCCTGGTCATACTTCCAAAGCTGATATATGGATTTAATGTAATTCCAATCAAAATACCAATAGCATTTCTCACAGAATTGGAGAAAATATTCCTAAAATTTATGTGGAGCCAAAAGAGACCTAGACTGGCAAAAGCAATCCTAGGCAAACGGAGCAAGAGAGGAGGCATCACAATTCCGGTGTATCGAAAACCTGCAGCGATGAAACAAAAAACAAGCAAACAAGCAAACACCCAATGAAAGCCACAAAAAAAGGACATGTGGATCAGTGGAACGAAACCGAGGGTGCAGAAGCAATGCCGGGCGCATGCGGCTACTTGATCTTTGAGAAAAAGGCCAAGGACCTACAGTGGAGGAAAAGTAGCCTCTCCTAACAAGTGCTGCTGGGGAAACTGGGTATCCACATGGAGAAGACTAACTTTAGACCCCTATCTCTCATCGTGTAGCAAAATAAAACCAAAATGAATCAAAGATCTAAAAATTAAAACAGCAAAAATCTGCGAGATGATAAAATAAATAAAACTTGTGAAGATATAGACAAAGTGAGGACTTTCTGAACAGAACCCGAGCTGCACAGAGATAACACCAGGAATTAACACACGGGGTCAGGGCGATTTAAAAAGCTTCTTAGCACAAGGTAAATAATTAACAGAGTGAAGAAATAATCTACACAGTGTGAAAAATTTTTGCCTGCTGCACCTCACACAAAGGATTAATATCTAGCATATATAAAGAACTCAAAAATGTTAGACCCCCCCAAAAATAAAAGTTCTAATAAAAATGGGCAAGTGAAACGGACACTTCTCAGAAGAAGAAATGCAAATCACCAATAAGTACAGGAGAAAATTCAGAACATCTCTGGGTATCAGGGAAATGCAAGTTAAAACAGCCCTGTGATTTCATCTTACTCCAGAGAGTGGCTGTCATCAAGAGATCAGTAAGTGCTGGTGAGGGTGGGCGGGGAAGGAACCTGTCTACATTTTTGGTGGGAATATAAACCTGTATAACTACTATGACACGTAGATTTCTCAAAAACCTAAAACAAGAAATTTTATTTGACCCAGTTATTCCTTTCCTAGGTATCTTTCTGAAAGAGTTAACCACATCATATTACAGGGACACATGCATACTCATCTTAAAGCAACACAATTCATAGTAGCTACATCTTGGAAGTAGCCAATACGTCCATCAACAGAAGAAGAGTGGATAAATAAAACGTGGGAATTGTACACACTGGGGCACTACTCTGTCTTATGGAAAGATGAACTTGAGTCATTTAGAGAAACGGGTGCACCTGGAGACCATAATGTCAAGTGAAATTAATCAGACACACAAATTTAAATATCACATTATTTCTTTTATATGATAAAATGAAAATATAAATAGCCAAAAAGAGACAGATAGTAAAAGATAGATATTAGGAAATAGCAAGATAGATCTTTTGCATATGAGAAAAGGACGGAGGCAGGGAGGGGGAGGGGGATTGAAATAAAGACTTAAGACGTGTTATGTACATATACAACTCCTTGTGATCATGTGCTGCAAACATGTAGTAATAAAAAATAAATTAGTAAAAATGGACAAGTAAAATAAAATACCCTTGCTGAAATAAATTAGTGGGTATAACCACTCCAAAGATAAAAAAAATAAAAAAGACACTGTCTGGTCAGTTCTGCTATACATGCCATTGTTACAGGAGAATCCTGAACCTGTTTCCTTGGGTCAGAGTTGCCATGTGATATGTATACTGGAGTGACTATTGTAGCATTGTGAGATTATTCTGCTGGTGTTCTTTCAAGGGAAGAAGAGAAAATAGAAGTTGAGAAGAAGCAATATTCATCCTTTACCTGTTAATGTTGATAAAATGATTACAATGTCAAGATGTTTTATGCACAGGAGTGTGGTAAGACGTTTATAGCTCAACATACTGAAAATAATATTTGTTTTATAAATGCTATTCATAAGTATTTTGGGAGCATTCAGAGCAATAGGAAAAGGGTCACATGCTGCAATTGTAAATGTCACATGGTCTACATAAGAGGAATTTTATGATTACCTACTCATTACCATCAGCTGATGCTTTGCCAGTCTTTTTCCACAGAATCATATCCTTTTATTATATCCATTTGCAAGCAGTCATTGGTGCATTTATCATTTCTGGATTTTAATACAATTGCAACTCAGGGAATCTGAAATCAATAAAGTTTTAGATGGGATGTGTCAATTGGATAATGAAAGTGATTTGGAAGCAAAGACATTAATAACATTTGGGGAAATCACTCTCATTGAATAATGTGCAGACTCAGAGCTCTGCTTTTGGCAGATGTAAATAAGTCTTTGGACTTAAAGAGGCAAGTGGCTTATTATGGGAATATTATGTGGGAGGTTTTTTATCCATAGATTAATATATACACATTCTATTTGAGAATCAGACCCTACTCTGAAGTTTGCAGAAGAGTATCCATTCTTCTTTCCATACATGTAACATGGTGTGTTAATGTTAAAAGGCAACCTTCATAGTCAACTAGCATTGCTGCCTAATTGCATAGTCAAAAAGGCATAAGACTGAAGCTTAGTCACCTATTTCCTGTACCTTGAACAGTTTTCTAAGTAATGATCTTTCTTTTTCATCCCTATAACCTTTCCATACTTTAGACTTCCCCCATTTAAAAGAGCCCAATTGCTATCATAAAGGAAAAATCTCAAGATGAGTCTTCTTAGCTCTGACCATCCCAGTGTCTGTGTAATTTTGGTGAAGTGATTTAACATCTCTCAGCTTCAACATCCTCATGTATAGGATGAGATAATAACAACACTCCCTCCAATAGTGTTCTAAAGATTAAGTTAAGCTAGGAGCAATCACCCATGCCTATAATTCCAGCACTTAGGGAGGTTGGCACAAGAGGATCATGAGTTTCAGGCTAGCCTGGACAACTTAGCAAGACTTTATCTCAAAATAAATAATAAAAGGGCTGGGGATGTAAATTAGTGGTAGGACACTGTGGGGTTTGAACCCCAGCATTTAAAACATTGTTATTAGTCACAAGTCTTTCTACTTTAACATTGAGCATTTAATTGTATACACACTGAAATTCCTCAAAGGGGCTGTTGCTGTATTGCTATTTAAGAAGGTACTAGTTAATATCTTTTTGGTGCAATTATTCTGAGAGTTCTGCATTATCTAAAATATTAGTTGAGAATTTTTATATAAAAATCCAAAAGAAAATAAAAAACACATCTAATATTTTTACTAAATTCATTCACATATATTTCACCCTTGGATCATCTGAAGGGAAGCCCAAGGAACATTAAAGACTACAAAGTTTCAGCCTCATAGTCCCAAGATTTCTCTGCTATCTTTACAATTATGCTTTTAAGGTAGAATAGAATGAAGAGTTTCCCAAATGTTTACAAGATTGAGTGTATGTGTTTGATGTGAGAAGGAACTTCATATATAATTTCTTGAGATACCTCTAAAGATACTACATTACATGGTTTTGGATCACCATGGGTTTGTCAGTTTGGACTGCAAGAAGTATTCAAAGCTTGTGATTTAATGGACTTTTAGAAAAAATTTTAATTACAAATTTGAAGTTCTGGTTACACCCTAGGGATTTATTTGCTTATGAAAAGTCAAACTATGATTTACAATATTGCAGAATAATTTCCACTTTAGCAGATTAGTTTTACCATTCAATCCACAAGTGACTTGTAAAATTTTGCAATACCTAAAAAACTTTGATACTACATTACAAAAAGTTACTTAAATATTGATGAGAAAGATAGATGTTTGTCTTCTCTTTTGACATTGATAGTAAATAAAAGATGGCATGTTTTTATTTAAAACCAACCCCTCATTCCCTCCCACCCAAATATAATAAGTAAATAGCAACATGAAGAAAGGCTTCCTTTAAATCTGTTATTCAGTCCAAATGTATGTTAGGAAAAAAGTCTATTTTGTGTATAAAATATAGCAACAAAAAAGGAGTTGTAAATAGAAAAATAAAACATGTAGAGGAGACAAATATTCTGTGTACATAGCTTTAAAATCCCAACAGGGAACACATCAGAAGAGAGACTACACATTCATTAACTTCCAAAGAGCAATATTTCAATATGTTAATTTCCCACAATAGATTTACCTATTGAAACCACCTCACTAGTCTTTACCAGCAAGTAGCAGTTCAGTGGAAATGAAGTAACGATTTTCACTCAAATATCTTAGTTACACAGACTTTCCTGGATTACAATGGAGCACCTGTCAACACTCAGGAAGTTCACAGGTAATGAAGCTCCATGTCAGTTTTATTCTTTCACACAGTAGCAAGGTCTTAAATGGAAAAGGGCTCTTCATTTTCTATTTAAATCATAGGAAGAGATTATATCATTGACTAAGGAAAACGTCTTTTTTCTTGGAAATCAGTTAAAAAATTTAAAGCTGTGAGTAAAAAGTAATGAAAAAAAGTGACTGTCTAGGTTACCCCTTCTTTATAGTGATATGGTAAAATCGCAAGGAAAATGCTTAACGTCCTTTAGTTAGGAAATCTGGTCCCTTCACTTGCTACAGGGCTCAGTTTACAATAAGAAAAGAAAAAATAGTTTTGGCTATAGCTTCAGTAAACAATAAGTGATGAGAACTCTTGTATTCAAAAGATCTGATGACTCAGAACGCAGACATTATCACATTGATATTGTCTGCGTTCCTTCACAAAGCTTGGCAAGTGAGTAACTGAGCCCTATTTTGGCTGAAGGAGAGAGGGACATACTAGTCCCAGCATCAAAACAAAGTTATGAAAACCACCAACTAACACAAAACAGTATTTCTTCTCTGGATTAATAAAGACATCATGTTTGCATATAGAACAGCTTTTACATTATTGCTCTACGTGTAATAATATATTAAGGAACTCATAACAGACTGCACATTACAAACTTAAGGTTCTTTGGTGAAGAATGAAATTAAACAGTATTTGAACGTTAAAGAAAACTATTTTATCCCTTTCGCTTTTATCTATTGATCCGTTGGATCCTCTCACAGAGCAAGGAGAGGTACTGTGTGAGTTTCACCATGGCAACAATGACCAACCCCCCAGCCATCATACACGTTGGCCAGAAGAGGGAATGGAACAGCACGTTGGAACTGTAGAGTTTGGTTAGGATGACATTCTTCTGGTTTCCTTCCGGGTCAGAATAGCAGGAGAAATGCTGGTACTTCCTGAAGTTTTCCATGACAACATTCACCAGGGACATGGATTCTTCAAAGTTTTTTCCACATTTAGGTATATAGGAGCACTGTGGAGAATAAGACAACCGTCACCCAAAGAGGTTGTGTGTGTGTGTGTGTGTGTGTGTGTGACACTAAGATGGGGTAGACCATAGACCATATTGGCTAGCTTGGTTTTATCTGTGAAATACTTGCTGTAGTTATACTTTTTATGCTCACATTGGTACCTGTAGAAACCCTAAGTTATCAAACATTGATGAAAACAATGTTTTAGGGCATCTGACCAAGATGTTCTATGATAACTTGTTTCTACTTTATTTAGTTATTGATTAAAGTTAAATTATGATCCATATGTTAATTACCTTGTTTTATCCATACTACATTATATGTATTTAAAAAAGTAAATGAGTCCCAAAGGATTATTTTTGCCATAGCTAAGTGTAGTGGGTTTAATTATTCCTTCTGGAACATATTTCTCCCTGGAATAACAGTGTCAACTCTTGTCATCTTTTGTCCAGAGCACAATCTGTTTCTATCACATCAAAAGTTACCACACCATCTCAATATGAAAGGCAGTTTAGCCTTATTTTTTGACTTGGCTTTATTTTATTTAGCCAAGTCACTTTGATTATCTTACCTCTGTCATTAAGAAATAAAAATAAAGAAACAAAAACCAACAGCGATACCTCTGGTGAAGTGCTGAGAAAGGAATCCTGGGAAGTGCAGGGATACTGAACAAAGTATCCCGTGACCAGTGAGCTGCATTAATTTAGTTTGCTAAAGTAGTCTATCTCATAAGCCAAGGAAAAACACAACGGGGCCAAATCAGTTTGTTCTTCATTCACTACTAACCTCAAAATTTAGCAAATTTTTCCACCCCTCTTACGCTTCTTGCTATCTCCTCTACACCGCTCTCTTTCCTCTCTACACACTTACACCCTTTGATGTTTTACAGTTACATCTCTTCTTTCCTTCTTGACTTTCTTCCAGTACCATCTCCACCAGTTTCACCTTTTTCTCCCTGTTCCTTCTTCCTGTCCTCCTCTCCCATTCTCTTGATCTCTTCTTTGGATACAGATGGAATTAAAGTAACTTATTTGTAGCCTTTCTTTTTTATTATATAATTAGATATGTTATGACATATTTTACTGATTTAAAAGTAATCTCTGAGGAGATGAAATTTCTGTGACCCTCTTTCCTCGGTCTGTAAATGTAGACAAAACTGATGTAGCAATGAATGTAATAAAAAAAAATTGGGAAAAAGTGACTTATGTCACTTTTCTGGGTGATATGTGGATCCTCCATTAACTCTCCCCTTTATGGTAAATACCTCTTCTCAGTAGGAGAAAAGGATTCCCTGCTCCTTATATATATTATCAAATGATTATGTTCACTGACTTACCTGAATTAAAGTGGTTTCTGATAGGATCACTGTTAATCTATAGACCATTTTATTATGACTCATAAAACTATGGCCCCTCTTCAAAACATTATTACTTCAGTTGGAAAATTATCACTCTAGTTGGATTTAAAAATAACTCACATTTATTGCCATGTACAAATTTACAAATTGTGATGATAAATCTTTACCTCAATAACCTCTACCATGTGATTGGTATCCCTGGGATTGTGCAGTGAACAACCTGCCAGGCTGTATGCAGAGGTACAGACAAGGTGGGCTCTGGGTGAACTCTGAGGTACACTGATATGAGATTTGGGATAGGATCTTAAAATTTCAGAACAAATCAAACCTGTAGGTTTTACAGGAAGAAGATATAAAGAAATGAAATGAATTCCAGATAAAAATGTGTGTGGAATACAGCTCCCTCTGAAATTATTAGTGGGTGCACAGATACTTTATGAAGCTGTAATTAATGGATAATTTGACTATTACCAGTAGGAAGTTTGATTAGTGACATTACTGCATGTTGGCATTACCATAAACCTTCCTTAAAGTGATGTTCTCATAGCAAGTCTTGGATGACACCTTGAAATGTAACTAAGAATAAATGTGAGTCTATTTATACATGGGAATACAGCGGAGTACTGGTATAAGCGAAGCACTGTAGGTCTGAAAACATCTTCAAGAAGCCAAAATTACAGTGTGAGTTATAACTTAGTACAATGATTGGTCTGTGACTGCCAAAAGCAAAATTTCCATCATTTGGATGACTCTAGATCAAAGAGCTATAAGATAGTTATGGAGCTACCTTCTGTTGGTCCTTTTAAATGTCTTTAACATTTTTAAATTGTTTTTTGAAGCAAAGAAGAAAAATAAAACAAACAGACAAGCCATTTATGGCTGAATTCAAACCAAGCCAATTTATATTATAAATGATCCAGGTATGTTTTTGTGCCAAGATAGTTTATAGTAGTAGTTTCTGTGGTTAACAGTATTAAGTTATTGAAATGATCTTAATAAAAATGTCATTCCATTAAACATGAAGTTATTTTTTCCTTTGCTTATGTGCTTGTGAATTGATTTGGTTTAAATTTGTTTTTAAAGAAACATTTGTCAGCAAAATGGTAGTAATTCTGTCACTAGGTAAGAGTCTTCCAAATAAAGCAAGATATAAACTATCTTTGAGACTATGTAACATGGCTGTAGTTTTAAGTGTAAAGCCATTAGAATCTGAAGTTTATACACTTAGGGTGCCCAGATGGGGCATGTTACAAACAAGACTGGACTTGGGTCCTCAGGACCAGTGGCATATGTAGGGGCAATAGGCACAAGCTACTAAGAAAGGATGCCTTGCCCTGATATTTTAGCTCTTCCTAACATTTCCAGGTGTCACATGTTAACGTACACATACAAGCTGGCTCCTGCTTGACTGTTATACCCTCTAAAACTTCTGCCACGTGTTAATTATTATCAATGGCCCCTTTTGTGGTAATGAATATGTGAGGTAGAGTGAAAAGTTCCTGACTTAGTACAGGAAATTTGGCTACTGTGTTACCGTTGGCAGGTTATATGGCCCTTGAAACCAATGTCACCTATGTGGATTAGCAAGAGGCTTCCTAGAAGATTTCTGTGAGGATTACATGAAGAATATTCGTAAAAGATCAATAAATTTTTACAAATGTATTTTCACACTATAATTTTACATTTGCCTACATGATCTTCCAAAGCCTTCAATTAAGTGCCACACACTAAATTATGAAATCTCTATGAGAGCAAAATAAGCGGCCATATGATTTTCACAGGAGTAGAGCTGTCCATGGTTCTTGTCTCATATTCTGCCCCTCGTGACCTAAGAGATTTGATTATGCTGAATTGGGATCCAGTGTTTGCTTCTTTGGCTCAGACTAAAGCCATATGTATGTGTGTTCCTGAGGCTAGTGTGGATTTAGAGTAAAGATTTAGTTACCTTATGATTTCTGCATATGTTTGGAAGATAAATTTATGTGGTTGATGCAGAATACATTATAAAATGTTTTTGAACAAGTGACATTTTACTCTGTACACCCAGTAGGACAAATGCAATGTACAAAGAAAGATGTCAGGAGTTTTGGATCATTCATTTTTTAATGGGAGGTAGGGGGTTGAAAATGTTTAATTTTTAGGCTGTGCATGATATGTAGCTGAAAAGAATATATTAGTTGTTGTTTTATATACATAATACACATAAGTATTGATCAGAGTATGTTAATATTTTTACTGTGGCTGGAGGCAATTTTTTCTTTTGTACCTTAACATAGAAACATAGAAGCCTACCAAAACTTTAAGGTAGGTATGCAGTATCTTTCTTCTTAATCATGATTTTTAATAACAAACTCAACTTTTCCTCCAATCCCTTGGATACTTGAAAGACAGAAGCTTCCCATTAGTACAGAAAACCACACAATGGCCCCATGTGCACAACATTTCTGCCTGCAGCTCGGAAAAGCCTGAGTCCTTAGTCTCCTGATGGGTTTTTCCCTTACATGGTTAATGAAGATGCAGCAATTACGTTTTCTTTCCAGTGTTTTAGAACATGCTCGAAAATACCTTTTGTCTTAGGCTTACTTTCTGGATTGTTTACATCAGCAGAGTTATTTTTATTCTCATGACGGGCAGAAGTTTTGAGAAACTACCTGTTGGGGTTTTCGTGGACATGCTTCGGCAGTCACGTGTGAAGCCAAGGGACAGGCTCCACCCTAAAGGCAAGACGCAGGCGTGCGGGGGCTGCCGCGGGCGCGGCGTGCGGCTGGGTAACCTGCAGCCTCCTCTCTCTTGCAGTGGTGGGAAGAGAGTGAGAGCTGCCAGTTTCTCAGGGTCCCATCGAGGGAGGTGTTTTTTTTTCATTTGCTTTTTAAAAAAAATGTATAAAAAGGAATATTTTATTTCAAAGAGCAGAAGTTGAATAAAATCCAAATAGTATTTGTTGAATGCAGATAAATAAGGTGTCAGTGTGTCAGATAACATGCACATAGCTGTCCAAAACGTAATACAAGATAATCAGGGAGAAACGCAGAGTGCACAGCAGAGGTGAGGTGATGGGGTGGGACAGGAATATGTCTAAAAAAGGCTTTTAGGGCTGCGGATATAGCTCAGTGGAGTAAGTGCCTGCGTGGCAAGTGCAAGGTCCTGAGTTCGATTCCCAGTAGTGCAAAAAAAAAAAAAAGACTTTTAAAATAAAAGATGATATCATCATAAAAGTTGATCACAAATCTCCTGTAGAAACTCAATACCCAGGGCACACTAATCCACAATGTCCCTGAGTTAAACATATTCTATATAGACAGATAGATTTTTTTTTTTTTTTTTTTGGTACTGAAAATTGAACTCAGGACCTTGCATTTGCCAGGCAGGCGCTTGTGCTGCCAAGCTATGTCCCTGGCCCCACTGAGTTAAACAAATAAATAAACTTGCTGATGGGAAATACATATTCTTGGTACCAAAGTGAGTGGAAGTTTTCTAATTTCCTTAAAGAATGTTATGCACATATTTATTAATTATATACCATGTGCCAGACTTTGTTTTCTGTGGTAGAGAATAAGATATAATTTCAATAGTCAAAGAATAGGGTAGCCTTGAGTTATTCCGACCTATGGCTATGTTTTAACTTTAGAGATCTCCATATATTAGTGACGGATGCAGGAATGCAGGGGTAGATTAGGACTCTGTTTTCTTTCCCTTTCTAGACTTACTGCTCTTTCCTCCTGCTTTAGTTTACACCTCTAGCGTCTGCTTGACTTGGCAGGCAGGGCTGTCTAAGGTGTTGGGCAGAGAAAAGAAAACACAATTCATGCCCTGCTATGCATGGCCATTTCTTTCACTATTAAGACAAGTTCCTGCCCAGCAGGGGTTTTCTTTTCTTGCATTTACCCAAAGCTCTCACATCCGTTATGGCGTTTTCTCCTTGTTTTGAAGTAGAGAAGAAGCTTAAAAGATCCAGGGAATTCACTAATGAGATGAAAGCATGTGAGCTGTAGGATTAGTCAATACTCAGAATAGCCTAAACCTTGGGGCTGCAGGGTCCATGTTGTATCCCATTTGACCCAGAGGGAGTCAGATCTCTAATTTGACTTTGCTGCTTTGCCGTGGTTCTCTTTCTTGACATTGGGAAGGAAAAGTTTTTTTTTTTTTTCCCCTGCGTTTCTTCTTGATGCTCAGAAACGTCAATGTTTATGTGTACTTCTTTCAGGCACCTTCTTCCTTTCATTTCTACTCAGAGGTATCTCAGTGGTTCCACGTTTGGTTTTGGTGAGGACCAACCAGTTTTGTCAATCACATACACACAAAGTTCTGAATCTGTGCTTCACGGGCAGTTTCAGCAAATATGTGATGAACATGTCAACATTTAAGGTGCTAACTATGGGATGCCAGATATCAAACTTCAGGCTATGTTTCCTTCAGGCTCATTGTAGGGTGAGTTTCTGTCTGCTGTATATCCATTCTTGGTAAATTGGTGTTGAATATACAACCCTAACTTTGCCTGGAGTCTGAAGAATTATGTAACCATAATTTTATTCCTTTCTGTTGGTTCTAATCACCTCTTGAAATGTGATAGAATGATGTGGATTCTGTGCACCAAAATATACCAATAGAATGATATGTATTTTACAAAATTTGAATTTTTTAGAGCTGTTATCTTTGCTTTCTCAAGAGTGTTTTGAAATTATTCTTGTTAGGAGTCAGAATGATGAAGTAAAGAAATGTGGATTTTAATTTAGTTCTAATTAGTTGGTGATTGCATAATTCTGGGAAAATTATTTTCTCAGCTCAGATTAGTAATTGGAAAGTAAGGGATATTACTAGTGTCTAACGTGGGATTGCTGCTGTAATGAGATAAGTTAGTTCATATAAAATATTTAGCACTATATAGTGTCTGTCATATTTAGCTCTTGATAAAAATTGGCTATTAATTAGGAGCAAGATTAAATGAAATTCTTTTAAAATAAGATTTTAGCATAGTACTGGGCAAATAGCACTTAGTAGGCACTTAATAGATTCTGGGTCTCTTTTTTTTCTGTTTAGATTGGTTATTTCCTTCCCTTTTCCATATCCTACCAGTGCTGTGCAGAGAAACTTATGAGCTCTGCATAGAACACCAGGATCTCACAGAATCCAAATGTATAGCTAAATGAAACCTAAGCAGTTCACTGCCACTGTCTGAAAATATTCTTAGTGGTCATAAATGGACCAGGGAGAGGGCCAGTCATCCAGGGGGTGAAGACTAGCAATGAGCTCAATGCCTGACAGTGGCCAGGCAGGTGGCTCTTTACTGTCACAGACAATGTAGAATTAGCACACTGCCTGTCGGTAGTGGTGAGCTTGGGGAACTCTTGTCTAGATGTGTATAGTCTCTGGTCTTAGATAATCTATCATATTTTGGAAGGGGTAACAAAAGTAAAGGTGATGCTAAATTTGAAGTTGAAAATAAACAGTTAATTTATGGAATCTACTCTCCACTATAAACAGCTGTTTTCCCTGGGACAGCTACATATAAAAATCACATAGATGTGGTAGCAAACTGTATAGGAAAAAGTAGTTGGTATTTTATACTAAATTGCATTTTGAATATGCTCTTAAAGCAGATGGGAATGTTTTGAGAATCCTTGGTAAGCAAAAGAAATTTAAACTCTCAAAAGTGATTGGAATTGACAAATTCACAAGCAAAACCATTGCAAGTAATACTTGGCTACTGTTTATGATTCCAGTGACAGCCTTGTGGCCAAGGGAGGTAGGGGCCCTCGAGTATATTTGCAGCTTCCAGAGACCATTAGTAAGCCAATTAATAAGAGCATGCCAGCTTATCAGTTTAAACAGTTTTGGTGGTAACGTTGACAAGAGGCTGGGTATTGGATTTAAAGGCTAAAGAAAAAAAATAAGGATATGAAAATGTAAAATTAAAATTCTTTTGAATGTCTTTCTGCTAGGATGCAGACAACTTAATTTACCTCCTGTTGTCTCAGCACTGTTCATGGTGCCTTACGTATCTCAGTAAAACTGTGCCCCTTTTTGGGGGGTCCTGGGGACAAAAGTCGTCATTTTGGTGAGGTTTGGAGAAGGTAACAGGAAAGGGAGGCTGACGCTGAGACATCTGACTTCTTCTTTGCTAGAAGTATCCTAATATTCTTCATGTTGCACAAAGGTGGTTGGATAATCTTCTGACTGCTGTATATTTTAAATTAAAAGCAGAAGTGATCTGCAGGGAGTAAAGCATTATTAGCCCAGGGAAGTAGGCTAAGCGTTTGTGCCCCTGCTCAGGAGCATTTGTTCACGTGGAGGTGGCTGAGAGCCCAAGGGGGCTGGTGGCATTTGCGGCAGCCTTCCCAAGTGATGGGAAGGTACTGAAACTGAGGGACTATCAAGTGGGACCCGCATGACTCCTGAACTCACTTTGGGTAGGATTCTGAAGAGCAGCTTCTTAGAACCAATGGTCAACCTAACATACAGGTGCTCACAATGACTGTAGAGTTGAGTTGAACATCTCAGTTTATGAAGTCTGGGGCTGGGATATAGCTCAGTGGCACAGTGCCCGCCTGACAAGTGCAAGGTCCTGAGTACCAAATTCCTGGTACCAAAAAAGAAAAAAAAAATCAATTTATGAAGTCAGAATGCAGTGCTCCCAAATGGCTCATTTCCTTAGGGGCCTGGCAGGCACAAATGGAAGTACTTTTTGGAAAAGATGACATTATCATGTCACCTTAAACTTAAGGTTATTTTTATAATTTTGAATATTTGACACCTAAAACTAAATAACAAATTCCGATAATAGTATATGACAATATAGAAGTCAGTGAAAGAAGGTTGGGCATGGTAGTACATGCCTATAATACCAGCACTCAGGAGGCTGAGGCAGGAGGATCACTGCAAGTTCAAGACCAGCCTGGGCTACAAAGTGAGCTCAAGGCCAGCCTGAAGTGCATAGTGAGACCTTGCTTCAAAAAGACCAAAAAGAAAAAAAGTCAATGAAAAAAAAAAACAATTACAGGAGGTATATAAGGACTTCAGATATAGAAATCATTAAAATAGACTTTAGAACAATTATACTTTCATTTGTTTGTATTGAAGAACATACAGGACAAGAATTAGAATATTGCAGGAAATTGGAAATGATAAAATAAGTACCAAATGGATGTTCTAGGACTGAAAACACAATAAGAGAAATTAAAGGATGAAGTTAATAGGTTGCTAGCATTGAGGAGGGAATTGCTGAACCAGAACATCTAGAATGCAACAAAGTGAGACACAGGAAGAGAAAATAAAAGCGGGAGAGTGAGGTAGAGGGGATACAATGAAAAAGTCTAGCGTGTGACCAAGTAGTTTCCCAGAAGGAAAAGAGGAAAAGTGTGAAGACGGAGACAATGTTTGATGAGATGATGACTCAGAACTTTGTAAAGCTGACAAAAAGTCTTAAAAAAAGGAAAAGAAACCCTGAGAAATGCTAAAAAGCTCAATAAAAACAATTTCATAGTTTGCACATGGTTGCAAGCTGTAGAAAACTAAAGAAAATAATCTTTAAAATAGGCCAAGATTGCCTCCACAGAAGCAGCACTTAGACTGAGGGCTGCTGTCTGAATAGGGACAATGTTCACCGGAAGACAATGGCAATGAACAGCCAACTCAGAATTTTGTGCTCAGTGAATGCACCCTTCAAGAATAAAAACGAAATAGAATGTTTCCAGACAACTGAAAATTGAGAAAATTCTTTAGATCAGAAACTACATAAAATAGATACTAATTGGACAGTATTCTCCAGGTAGTGGAAAAATGATTCCAGATGGAAGATCAGACATACGGGACTGAGGAGTGATGGAAACAGAAACCCATGAGTACTGATGAATATGAATACTTCCAAACACAACAATGTCTACAGAAGCTTAAAGTATTTATAGAACAAAATGATAACACTTATGTAAGTCTATAAAAGGACACCTAGAGTTAAAATATTGTAATGTTCTTGATTAGTCAAAACTGCCACTGTAATCTCCAGGCTAAACACTAAAAATAAGGTAACAGACTAGATAACTTCGGTGAAAATAGGAGAACTTGGATTATAAAAATAATTCTGTGGGAAATTTTAAAAAATGGACTGGAGCTAGTGGGTATCCTTATGATAAAATAAAAATAAAGAAACCCATAATCTTGACATCTACATAAAATCAGTTCCAGGCCATCTGTACTCTATATGTGAAAGGAGAAACAATACCACTGCCGGAAGATAACTTAGGGGACTTTACGATATAAAGACAGCTAAAGACTTATTAACAGAACAACAAAGACATTAAACAAAAAGGAAAAGATTGAAGAAGTTTGGCTACATCGAAACTAACTTGTTTGTACTCTATATGGAGAGTGAGAGAACTCTATAATGGGAAATGATATTTTCCACATATATAGCAACAATGGTTAAACAATTGTTAGAGTGAAAGTGAAAAAGATCAATCCAATAAAAAAAGTGGGCAAGGGGTTCGAGTAGACACTACACAGAAAAGGACATCCAAATAGCCAACAGATGAATGCAAAGTTGCTTGACAATGTTAGTCACCAGGACTAGTAGGAAATATCCCTACATTAGGTCAAATTAACATTACAGATGATATTAAGAATTGGTGGAAATATGGAGCAATATAAACCCCCATACCCATGGAGTTGGTGGGAATGTAGACTGGCACAGGCATTTTGGAAAAATCATTTGTCAGTTATTACCCATTAAACTTTAAAATACATATATCTTATGATCTAACTAGCTCATTCTCAGATTTATTCCTGACAGAAATGCAAGTGCTAATGGACAAAGAAGCACATACAACAATATGTATGGTAGAGTTATTTGTAATAGCCCTGAGATACAGAAAACTGAAAATGCCTCCCAACAATAGAATGACTAAATAAATCGACATACATATACAATGAAGTGTGGTACCACATTGGAAATGAACTACAATGAAATGGAACTGCTCCAACAAATACTATGTGTAAATGAAACCAGATGCAAGCAAAAAAATTCTGTGTGCTTCCATTTGTATAATGGCTTTAGAATGATGCAAAAACTAAAATACAGTGCTTCGGTGATAAAACTACAGAGAAAACTAAGAACGTAGTAGCAGTAATGGTTAGGATAGTAGTTATCTCTGGTAGGGGTCAGAGCCTGTAGTTATTAGGAAGAAGCAAGATGGGTTGGTCTGAGGTGGAAGAATTTTTGTTTTACTCCTGTGGTAATGTGGTGGCATCCCTTTATAATAAATCCTCGAGCTGTAGTTTCTTATTTCATGCACGTTTCTCTGTTTGTATTGTAATTTTCATTTAAAAACAAGATAGAAAGGCAAATAAACCAAATGATGGTTTAGGACAATGTTCAGAGCAGACAAGGTACTGGTGCTAAATATATAACTGGGACTTTTAATAGTAGCTTTATTCCCTGTTTATAGCCTAAAGAATGCATTCACAAGGCTTTAGCGATAAAATGCCAAAATGAGGAAATGGAAATATTCCCACTTTTTGATGTCTATTCAATGTTGGTTACTTTCCAACTCCTTGGAGATGTGAGCATTTTACAGGCATTCATCATTATAGATCAACTTTGATTTAAAAATCTGACTTGAGGCAAGATCTTGAAAAACAAATACCTTGTGAGGGAGCTGAGCTTTATACATTTGCAGCACAAGATTAGGACTGCTGTTGTTTGTGGCTACTACAAAGGAAAGAAAATCAGAGAAAACATTTTCAAATACCCTTCTCTGAAATATTCATTAAGGTGTGTCCTCTGAGATATTTACAAGAATTCTTTCAAGTTATTGTAACCAAAACACAGAGTGAGTTTTCTTGCTTTGCATCCTGTATTAGGAACTAATCCTATTCACTCCCTTTGTACTGGAACTCTAAACGACTGCACTCTCCACTCCACAGTAGCTATAAGCAATACCATTTAAGTCTGGCAATCATAATACAAAGTTTTTACAGGGCGAATTAGAGCACATGAAAGTTTTATCCTGTGAATAGGAGCCAACTGTCTTCTTGGAAAATGGGATCAGGCTGTCTGGATGTATAAATTGCTACTGTAAACTCAGAATCAAAATATTTATTTGATAATGGGAGGTTGGTTCTGCTGCTGCTTTAATGGTCATTCCAGACCTTGTAAATATAAATTTTATGTACAGCTTTAATATAATACACATTTGTTAAGCATTTATCACGTGGACTTGAATCTACAAGTGTGGGCAGATTCAGCCTCTTTGAGCATAACATATGAAGGAGATACATAGGCAGACAGATAGACAGGCACGCGTACACACACACGCACACACACGCACACACACATACACGACCATGGTGTGAAGGTCTCTCCTGTGCCGGGCATCATGCTTTTCCAACACACCATGCTTTGCTCTATTCTAATCCTCACAGCAACCTTGTAAGGTGGCTATTTGTTATCATCCTTTTAAACAAAAGGAGGCTGAGGCTCAAAGAGCTTGCTACATCCCCAGGATCACAGAGCTAAGTGACAATGACTACGGAGAAGTAAAATACAGTTTACTGTATGGCTGCCCGGTACACCGCAGATACCCGGTTTTGCTTTTGCCATGTACATCTCTGACTAAGCTCCACTGTTACTGTGACTCAGCCTATTTGTAGACAAATAAGGATATATTTATCCTTCCAAATGGAAGCTAAGCCTAAATCTGCACCACCACAAAACCCTAGGCAAATTAGTGAGTTTCACAAATGGAAGAGGCAGGGCCTGCTTCCTGGTGGTATTATTCTTTGAAATGCTGGCAGAGGGGAACTTCAGAGAGTTATAACTTGGGTGTGGGCCTCTGTGCAGAATGCAGTGAGCCGACCTCCTACCTTCTGATTGATTTTCATTGTCTCTTCTGTGTGGTAGAGAAGGAGCTTTTCCCCAGAAGAAGTCAGGTTCACATACACCTGCAGGCAGGGGTACTGAGAGAGTTTCCAGCAGTCCGGACCACAGCTGAAGGAGCAATTAAATGTTTCCGTGATGGACGCGTTCAGCAAGGTGCATTGAGACTCTTCGGTCCACACACTACAGAGAAAGGGCAGAGTAAGAAGAGGCCCATGAGTTACTGGCAAGGAAGATGTGGTGGAGGGCTGAGCCCGAGAGTCTCTTTCAAGTCTAATGTGATCTGCCAGCATAAAGTTTATGCCTTTGAATAGAGCAGCTTTAGGCCAACTACAACATAGTGCAGGCAAACTTTGGTACCTGAGAATTTCCTCAGCGATCTCTGTTGGACCTAATATTCTCCAGTGCTTGGTTGAAGCAAAGATTTTCCTTTATTGAATGTTCAAGTAAGCATAAGGCATATTTTTAAATAACAACCTATACTCGCCCTGTATTTCCTCATTGTACAGCTTGTCAGACTCTGGTCCTTACTTCTGCTGGGCATCATGTTGTACTTCCTTCATCTCAACCCCTACTGCAGCCCAGTTTGTATGCACAGAAGGCACAGAGAGCAGGGGAAACATGGCAAAAGGGGTGGATGGTTGGGCTCTAACTTGACAAATGGAAGGACAGTGATATGTTGCCTAAGGCCGTTATAATAAGGGATAAAAGACAGCTCAATCCTTTGATTACACCAAAAGAATCACTTATTACATCTTAAAACCCTAATTGGTGCTTTATGTAAGTTATCTTCTTTTGCCCTCTCAACAACTAGTAAGTTGAGCATTAATTACTTTTAATAGTGAGTTAGTTGAATGTCAGAGAAATCAAGCAGAACATAGACAAGGGTACCTAGCTGGTAACTGTGGAATTTGTGACTCTGCGCGGTTCAGTATTACTCTGACGCCCAGAGTTGCCACCCCATGACAGCTCTAGAAAGGAAACTTTGCTACGCCGAGTAAGGGTTAGTGAGGGTGCCCTCAGCCTTCTCATCTAGAAAGATTCCACCTGCCTGTTGGTCAACTTTCATTTTGAAACACCTTTAGTTTTGACCAAGGTTAACATTTGTAATTAGGACCTAACACACCAGAAATCAATGTTTTACTTGTGGGCCTACAATGATTACCGCAGTCGAGAAAACAACATGTTTTCATACAGATTAAGTCCCTTGTCTTTTGCTGGATGTGAATGGACAACTCCACGCTCTTTTTGCATGTGAGGAGTTCTATGCCACAGGCAGGATACTAGGATACTAGACCTGCTATCCACTGCTGTGGCAAATTGTATTTTCCTAGAACATGGGTGGTTAGATCTTGCAAGTACAATGAAGAGAAAAGCCGTACATGGTTCTAAGCCGATGTGAGGGCTACAAGAGGTTTCGGAATCAGTGAACATTTGGGGCCTGAGGCATCAGCCCTTTGACTGAGAAAGAGCTCTGCTGAAGGCCATCAAAGAAGCAGCACAGTGGTCACAAATGTGAAAAATGATGCCTAGATTTTAGCAAATCACTGTATTTTGACTAGATTTTGCTTCTAAAATGAAAGCATTAATTTAGATAGAGAAATGAATGCCATAAAATGGTCTGAATGTCTTTTGATTGAATCCTCAATTTTTCTTTCGAAAGGGTCTTGTTTGTCTAAGCTGAAACACCGTGAGGGTTCCCTCACTGGTTTAGTAACACTGGGCTCCCCTGTGCTTTCAGCACCCTATTGTGGACCATGGTTATCTAGAGATACTGCTGGGATTTATCGCATGGCTTGCTCAGGAGGAAGCACCCTTGTTGTCTTACTATTTATTTAGCACCTTAACTGTTCAGTAGACCTAAGAAAAATATTAAAATGAAAAGTGTTCAAAATCTGGTATTTTAAAAGTTTCATGCATAGCAGTGTTTCTGCACCTTGAAAGTATATTAAAATCATTTGGGGGAGTTTTAACAACTACTGATGAGTGGGTGCTACTTCAAACCAGTTTAATCTGATCCCATTTAGGGTGACAGTGGCAGGGCCAGGGCATCAGCATTTTTTAAGTTTTTCAGAAAGTTGGAATGTGTTATAGACAATTCTGATAGGGAGGGTGATAGAGGTGTGGTGTAGGGTGGAAAAGGAATGAAGGTTGGGAACAAACAGGCAGAAAGTAGCAAAAATTGGGACTCAGTTAGTGAAATGTGGTTTTGAATCTTAACTGCCATATTCCAGAGCTGTGTGACATTGGACAAGTTATCTTCCTTTTGAGCCTAGGTTTTGTCATTCTTACAGTGATTATATTCAGACTTGTAGAATAGTTGTGCAATTGAAACAATGTATAAAAAAACCCTCTAACACATAGTAAGCAGTTTATTCATAGAGATATCTTTACTGTTGTTATTAAATAGTATTATTGAAAAATACTATGTACCAGACACTTCTGAAAGTTCTTATTAAGAAATAAGGTGAGACACCCAGGAAGATGGCAGAGTGGTAAGCAGTAGAGAAAGAGCCTCTCTGAGAGTTGCCATCTAGACCCTGGAATACAGCAATGAGAGGAAGAGAAGGAGGGAAGTGAGGTCCATGCACAGAATCTGAAGCAAGAACTGAAG